>JAPDFK010000202.1:0-84818 GCA_027569635.1 Lasiosphaeriaceae sp. G1095 | reverse complement strand
CACTTTCGATTTTTATAAATTTTGTCTTTTTCCCGCTTACAAAGGACTCTACCGCCATGTCGCGCAACGGCTCGGGTATTTTATCGGCCGCTGTTGTAAAGATGGTGGGGGCAATTATTTTGAAAGCTGAACGCGGTGGCCGCCCTACGAGAGTCGCCAAGCTTCGTATCGATCCAAGCGCCCGCCCCCCCCCCCCCCCCCCCCCCCCGTGAATGTTGCCAATCTCATTCGAAGCCGGCCGGGACTCGTACGCCAGCAACCTGTTATTTGTGTCCGTGCCAGCAGTCAGCTCTCTAGGTGAAGTTGGAGAGAGGAATAATTGGACAGGTACACGTACCTCACAAGAGCCATAGTGGTGTTACCTCAACTTTGGTGTTTCCATTGATTACTCCCCTCAAGATGAGAAAAAAAGGCAGGTGTCTAAAATGAAAAAGAGCTTCCATGATATTTGGTGGTACATGGACAATACAGAATTCTGGTATGGATAGGTAGGTATACAGTGCAGAAATGGCGGGGATAGAGTGACAAGTGGCAAGCAGGTTTGACAGCTGATAGTGGGGTCAAAGTGCAAGTCTACGAGTACCTACCAACAGCAGACGGTTCGTCTCATCCGTAATACGGGTGAGCACTACTGTAGTAAACACAAACTTTGCTGCCATGATTACAACGGCCGCCCGCGATGGCACCTTGCTTTTTGTGCTTGACATGCCACGCTTCCAAAATCTCAAGAGTCTCCATACACTAGAGCATTACATTGCACTAACTGAGGCCGTCCATGGTTCAAACTGTCTTGCCCATTTATACTAACTCATGAACCCCTGGCTGGCGCGATTTGACTGGGGTCGTGCCCGCCCAGAGTTGCCCCGCCCATTTGGCTGACGATCACAACAGCGTCGTGCTGACAAGGGCAGGAATAAACGGCGATGGTGGGGTACTGTGGACTGGTCACTACAGAGTAGTTCCAGATTGTCAGCTTGTCAGCTCGTCAGGGCTGTCGGGTCGTCAAGACTTCAAACTTGCCTTTGTCGAATCCAACCGCCGTCGACATCACGTTCGAGCCATCCATTGGGATAGAAGGGGTCGCGTCTGGTGGTGGCCATCTCAGCCCGGCGCTTCGGGTGCTCCACGGCCAAACATTGCCAGAACTGGGGACGAAAGCGCCCCTGCTGCACACACACCCTCCATGAGTTGAGACCCATCCCACTGTGCCTGTACGGTGCGAGCCAATTTCCAGGTTCCTGCGACCCTCGATCCCACATCGGGGGTCCACTGCCACTCCTTCAATACGCAGTTTGGCAGTGCACTCCTTGACTCCCAGCTTGCCTTCGGGTCCATTATACAATCACGTATCTAGTGCAGTGCACACGACACATGAATGAAAGCAACTAGCATGTACAGGGTTACCTACTTGAGAAGGCTGGTCGGCTTGGAAAGTTGGACCAAATCCCCAAGCTGGGTATGGAAGTTCGAACGAGGTGGTTGCCATTGCCCTGGTTCCCCACAGTGATCCCCCGTTTGCTGAGGTGTTTGCTCGCGACATGCTCTGAAAAGACGTCCAACATGCTGCCACCCGCACATAAATGGCTTGTTGGGGTCTTTATCACGCATGATATGCGGACCGCCCGGTTCGGGTTGGCCGGGTGTAAGTCCGGGAAAAGATGGAAAGATGGAGATGAGGAAAAGTTGGCTTGTGTTAGCGGTGTCGCTGCCAGCACAGACGCGCTCCCAGAGTCCCAGTGCCAGCCGAGCATATAGATAGGTCCAGTGTCTGTCAGAGTCCCGGACACCCTAGGCCAATGGAAACTGACACCAGGCCAAGGAAATTGCTAGAGGCGCCACAAGAAGCGTTGAGCAGGTAGAAAGTAGAAACAACATCGACGTGCGGCATGACGAGATTCGTCAATCAGCTTTCTTGGCCAGAGACTGGCCACTGATTGACCAGTGAGGGAGGGGGAGGGGGCCGCCAAAGTACATGTACAGGATGTACATGGACATACAGTACAGACATGGAAGGAAGGACATTATTCATCGTCTATTTCTCCCGTTCTTGGCTTCGCAAGTCCCGTTTGGCACGAGTTCCCGCCCCCATTTATTATCTTAGGTTAACTTGCAGTGGTGACAGCCCACTGGCAGGCAGACTTTGGCTTCCATAGCATCCCAGTCTCGCCGCTCACATGCAGCCCCCCCCCCCCCCCCCCCAGAATGAGTTGAGGACAGTAGTAGTAGAAACGGTGGCCCGGGACCGTTCCAAGAGCCAAACTTGTAATCCCTGCTCCGTTGTTGCCACCACGAGCTGTGTGCTTCCTTTTAAGTATACCTAGTTGGTAGAATAGGGAGAGAAGATCCATGTATGTACATGGGCGGCTCGCACTGTGTCCGGCAGTCCCAGCGATTGCAGTGATTTACCCAGTGCAACCAAGGAGGACAACCCCCCAGACTCCAGAGCCCCGGCGGGCCAGTGTGGAGAGCCCACCTTGGGTGGCAGCCAAAAGGGCCAAGCAGAGGACGAGATCAAGCAGGAGCAGCCAGCAGCCAAAACGCAATTTTCTACTCTGCGACCCTCGCTCCCGCCTCAATTACCCCATCCTTCCAGTCGCTCGACCGGAACCAACGTGCCTCTTTTTTTTTTTCCCTGCGTCCCAGCATGGTGGCCGTATCATGGATAGCCAGAACATCGTTTCCAACGGCAATTCGCAACGTCGCAGACTAACAAAGAAACCCCCCTCGGCGCACCACCACTCTAGCTCCTTCAGCTTCGATGGTCGGATTGACGCCCAATCTCTAGGGAGCAAACGAAGCTCAACCAGCCTGAGCAGGGCTCCCAGCGCTCCGCTCCAAAGAACCTCCACCACGGCCACAAACGCGTCCGATCTTTCGTCGCCACGCTTCCCCGCTGCTGCCAGTGCCAGCGCCAGTGCCAGTGCCAGTGCCGCACCATCAACACTCCTCAACTCGTCCTCTTCTCCAACAACCCGCTCCAACCACCATCCGTACCCGTCGCACCCATCGTCGCTGTCGCCCGTCTCGCCCATCTCGCCCGCCGGCGACTTTACCGTCCCGGCCTCGTCGTCCCTGTCGCAGCAGTCCCTGCCTCAGGCGTCTCAACAACCACAACATCATCCCTTCCTCGTCCGCCGCACCGACACCACCACAATCCAAACCCACCACGCCCCGCCGTCGGCCCCCCAGAACCCAGACGGACCCCTCAGCTCAAAGACGTCGGCCGAGCTCATTGGCGCCCCCTTTGACGGCACAGCAATTCTCAGTCGTATCGAGGCCACAAAATCGTCAGTCCTGGGCGTGCACCCCCCGCCGCGTCCCGCCCCTCCCCCGCTCCCTCTGCACTTGTCGCAGTCGCATTCGCACGCCCTCGCGAGTCCCGATCAACGAGGCATGGGCATGGGCCTATCACCCGCTCTCCGCCAGTCGGGGAGCTTCTCGACGGCCACCTCCGAACAGACGCTTGTCAATGAGAAGAACGGCCCCGCCAGGCCAGATGGCTCGGCCCCGCCAAAGCGCTTCTCGGACGAAGCCAAAGAGTCGAGGATGCCGAGCGTGTTGAGGAAGAAGTCGGGCTTCTCGGGCTTTATGAGCG
The DNA here is from genome assembly GCA_027569635.1 of Lasiosphaeriaceae sp. G1095. Lineage (NCBI taxonomy): Eukaryota > Fungi > Ascomycota > Sordariomycetes > Sordariales > Lasiosphaeriaceae > Lasiosphaeriaceae sp. G1095. The sequence goes on along the minus strand of JAPDFK010000202.1, from coordinate 81,223 downwards.
GCTTGGTCGGCTCGCCCAAGAAGCCGCTCATCTCGGCACCCGAAAACCCGGTCCATGTCACACATGTCGGATATGACAGCTCGACGGGCCAATTCACGGTATGTGGCTGGAATTTTGTTTCTGCTGATGTCGCCCTTTCTGACTTGTCAACAGGGATTGCCCAAGGAATGGCAGCGGCTCGTGAACGAGAGCGGCATCACCGAGAAGGAGAGAGGCGAGCACCCCCAAATACTCGTCAATGTCTTGACCTTTTACAAGGAGACGACAGAGAAGCCACAGGAGGATCAACAATTAGAAAAGTTCCACGACGCGAGGACGGCAGAATTCCGAGGGCTGTCCAACCAGCCCCCTTCCGCCGGCCTCCCTTCTCCGGGCTTCATGCCGTCTGGCTACAGCTCCATGTCACCCATGATCAGCCCGCCAGCCAGCCCAAGATTCCCTACAGTCGCCCACACTGGCAGCTTTGAGAACCCCCGCGCCCCGCCTCCAGTGCCCAGTAAGGGCCCAGGGCCACTCCCCGCAAAGGATCTAAATCTGATGCCCAGCCGGCCGGCGCCAAAGCCCCCAACCAGCCTTTCTACACGAACGGTTCCTCAACCTTCATATCCCGCCAAAGACTCGGGCATCGGCTTGCCGCCGCCAGGCGATGATGCCCCGAGCCCCTCATATCTTCCCCCCAAGGATACTGTGCCCCTGCTACCCGAGGAACACAGGTCCAGGTCCAATTCCCGAGCCAATGGCATGTCCCCCTACATGCCCTCACAAACATCGCCGTCCGTGCCCTCGCCCGCCAGCCAAGTGGCCTACCAGCAGCAGTTGATGCAACAGCAGCAGGAGCAGGCAATGGCTCAAGCACAAGCAGCCATGAGCGGGCAAATCGGCCGAGCGGCGAGCAAACGACAGCAGCCAACCCCACCATCATCACAGCACCAGCATCCACGACAGGCAGAGACAAATGGATCGACCCGGGTGCCGCAGGCTCAGGGGGTTCCACAAGGTGGTGCACGACCCCGACACCGGCCGCGGCAGAGCAATGGAATTGATGTGACGGCCGCCCTGAAGAGGATCTGCTCCGAAGGCGACCCAAGAGACGTTTACCGCAGCTTCACTAAGATTGGCCAAGGCGCGTCAGGAGGCGTGTACACTGGGCACGAGAGAGGGAGTAACAGACTAGTCGCTATCAAGCAGATGAATCTGGAGCAGCAACCAAAGAAGGACCTAATCATCAATGAGATTTTGGTCATGAAGGAGAGTTCACATCCCAACATCGTCAATTTCATCGACAGCTACCTGTGCGGAGGAGAGCTATGGGTGGTGATGGAGTTCATGGAAGGAGGAAGCTTAACAGATGTGGTGACGTTCAATATCATGACCGAAGGGCAGATTGCCTCTGTGTGCAGAGAAACGCTCCGAGGTCTCCAGCATCTGCACTCGAAAGGCGTCATTCACAGAGATATCAAGTCGGACAATATTCTTCTCAGTATGGAGGGCAACATCAAGCTGAGTAAGTTTCCCCAGTTCTTTCGTCTCATAATTGTGTGCTTTCGCTCGTTGCTGATGCTTATGTAGCCGACTTTGGCTTTTGTGCAACGATCAACGATGCTCAAAGTAAGCGGACGACCATGGTAGGCACACCATACTGGATGGCCCCGGAAGTCGTCACGCGCAAGGAATACGGCCGCAAGGTCGATATTTGGTCATTGGGGATTATGGCCATCGAAATGATCGAAGGAGAACCGCCATACTTGACAGAAACCCCCCTCCGTGCGCTGTGGCTCATAGCGACCAACGGCACTCCACATATCAAGGACGAGCAAAGTTTATCGCCAGTCTTCCGCGATTTCCTTTACTTTGCTCTCAAAGTAGACCCTGACAAGCGGGCAAGCGCTCACGACCTGCTAAGGGTGAGTCGATCCGGACCCTCCAAACAACGTTTCTGTGACATGCCTAATGTGTTTTTCTGTTAGCACGACTTCATGAAAGAATGTGTCGATCTGTCTTCACTCGCCCCCTTAGTCCAAGCCGCACGAGAAGCGCGCGCGCAAGAAAAGGCACGGAAAGGGCAATAATTCCCCCCTTATTTTCTCTGCCAGCGAATATAATACGACATTCTCGGCAATCTTCCGCTTCTTGAATTTTTTTCTTTTTGGCCAAATCCGTTTTTTCATTTCGATTCAAGCCTTTGGCATTCGGCTTCGACCATGATCAACTTGGTTGCTTTTTTGACGGGGGAAAAATAACGTGGATCATGCGTAAAAGTTCTCTTCTTTTTTTCTCTTGCACATATTCTTTTGGGGGCCCGATGGAATTTCTTTTTTTTTTCTGCCAAAGAGTAGGAAACAGCAGCAAGCCAGCAAAGCGCCAAACCCGCATATCATCGTCATCAATACGCCATGATGAAATGATAACATCCCTTACCTACCTACACCCCCGGACAGACATGGATTATTACTATTATTATTATAACCAGGTCTCCGTTTTCATAACGGGTATTTCCATCATTTCTCCGAAGGGTCTTTTCTCGTCCCGTGTTCTTAAGTTTGCTGTTGTGTATCTGGATTCAAGATTGCTTTGAATGGAAGAAGTGCGTGAAGAAAGTCGGAATAAAATGCACTGTCTTGTTCTTTTCCCTGTGGTCTAGCTGGTAAACTAGAAAGAATACCTTTTTTCACGCGCAAAGTTGCTCAGCCTCGCGACATATCCCTTCATCCATTCATCGTCCGCTACTGCTACTCTTTCTTTTTCACTGTTGCGAGACTTTCGGCAGGAGATAAATGTTATCTACCTACCCATCCACGCTGTACGCAAATCTAGGTTGTCAAAGCGTTTGGTTGTTGTTGCCGGGATATGGATATGGATAGGGAGCATAATGTTTTTTCTGTCTTTTATCTTAGCTTTTATTTGTATTCTGAGGTCTGTCTGTCTGATCTGTGTGATGTCTTGAGGGAATTTGCATGGACTTTTTTGACTATAGTCTTTACTGGCTGACGCAACTCAATTCCTACTCTTAGAACTACCTAGGCAAAGTAAATAAATGAAGGGAGATGTTGAACTGATATGCTGGTGTTACATTTCAGAGTGTGTTTGGAGTGGAGAGGGTAAAATATGTCTCTGTCCGCTTTAATTGGTCTTTCAGCCGCGAGACACCCAGGTGCCAGCTCAGTGCTCAGTTGGTCCCATTAGGATCTCGAGGTAAAAGAAACTCTTCAGCGGGTGTTCATTCATTCTGTTATCTCGATTTGCAAGCGAATATTCCTTGGTCTCATCTCTTTCGGCGTGTGTGTGATGATGATCATCCCCTTCCATTTCCTTTGTGCGGGAGCAGCAGCCCAGCTGCCTTTGTTCCGGGTTCTTTGTCCCGTGCAATGCGGGAGGAGGAGGAAAGGTCAAGCAAGTCGTGTTTTTTGAGATTTGTGAGTTGCAAAAACACACACAGGACAGGACGTCAAAACCGTGTGTAATGATGGTGGTTTTGTAAAAAGAAACTCAACTGCATGATCCATGTAGTATATATACGGGGGTGAGGTTGGCGGAGGATGGATACGCCGGGGGTATGACGTGGATACCTCCTCATACTCTAGTATAAATCTCGATACATGTTTTGCGCCTTGACAAAGGGACCCCCCCGCCCCCCCCCCCCCTTTTTTTTAAAAAAAAATAAAAATAAAAATAAAAATAAAGGAGCTGAAATATTAAAATAAAGAAAGGGTGAACCAGAAAAAGGGGGATTGGCCGATGGGGGATGGTTTGTTGAGCTGTGAGAAATTAAACACTTTTAGCATGCACATCCCTTGTCGAGAGATGTATGGTCTCGCACTGTTATGGATATTTTATTTACCTAGGGAGGTAGGCACTTACCTACTTGCCAACACAGTATAATTTCACTGAGCACAAATCGGTCAAGTCTTAAACAGTTATTATTCGCTACAACCCCTTATCTACCTACTTCATTGTGGGAGTGCGTAATACTTAACTATGTAGGTCCACATTCCTGGTATTATCTGATTGTCTACCCCCTAATTCCCATTGTCAACAACAGACAGACAAACCATGGCAGTCAGAACGACCATGCATCATGTTATCTGTCTACTTAGGTACTTACATATTTATAGAAACAATTTAATCATGAATCCGTGGTGAATATTAGGTAATGAACCAAAGATAACCGCCATGCACAACTGAAGCCACCGAGTGCCGAGTGAAAGGTTAAAAAAAGCAAATGTCACAGAAAAGTTAGATACCAAACCAAGTTTGAACCAAACTTATCGTTCAGACGTCCTTGGCGACACCCATGAAATCCATATCTATATCCAAAATATATTGTCCCATACCATTGCTCCTTATCTGCCGTTCAGATAAAAATGGGGGTAGCGATACTATAATTTGGTATTCACCACTCAGAGTCATGTCATCACACAGGGGAGGGGGGATAAATCACAAATCAGAAACGGAACGAGGAAGGCATTGATAGAATATGATTTTTTTTGTATTCTTGAATTGGGTGCATGGGGATTCTCCCGAACAATCCCATCGCCTCATTTGAGTTGTCAAAATTAAAAACATCAAAACTCCCATATGTGTGAGAGATATCCCTTTACCCCTGAAACCCCAATGACAAGAAATATAAAATCGCATTGGACCGCTCCGACGCCAACCCCCATACCCAGCAAGCGCGAACGCTAGTGAGAAGCAATTATCAAAAGAAATGCCCAAAATCGACAAGCCAAGAGCGATTTGCCATCATCCACAATGATGCCCAAAGAAAAAAAAACCCTGTCGTAGCCACAATTAAGCTTGTATGCACAGATACGCAGTTACAGATGCGCAATTACATCATCGACCCTCGAACGTGAGCCCACCAGAATATGAATCCCAGTAACCAAGGCCGTTCTAGAGGACACCAGGAGCGGCCTTGACGTATCGGGCTTAGTAGAGCGTGTATCCGCCATCAATGATGACATTGGAGCCGGTCATAAAGCCGGAGGCGTCAGAGGCGAGGAAGACGCAAAGTCCATTAAGGTCGTCAACGGCGCCCAGACGATCCTGAGGAGTCAACGACTTCCAGATCTTCTTCTGGGCGTCCAAGGCAGGTACCTTGTTGAGCGCAGTATCCATGTAGCCGGGCGAGATGCAGTTGACACGAATGCTGTGCTTGGCCCATTCAGCGGCGAGCGACTTGCCGAGCTGGATGACGCCGGCCTTGGAGGCATTGTAGCACGATTGCTCCTGGGGGTAGTTGACGACAGTTCCCGACATAGATGCGACAAGGATGATGGATCCGGGCTTGCCCGCCGCCATCATGGCACGGCCAACGGCCTGCGACATCAAGAAGGAGCCCGTTAGGTTGATATCGATGAGACGGCGGAACATGGCGGAGTCATAGACCTCAGCCTTGATGTTGGAATCGGCAATGCCAGCCGAGTTCACCAAGACGTCAGGGGCTCCATAGAGGTCCACAACATTCTGGACGGCGGCGTTGATGGCATTACCATCGCGGACGTCGACCTTGAAGAATGAAACCGGGAGCCCCGTCTTCTGATGAAGCTCGGCCGCGCTCTCGTCTCCGAGGTCCTGGTTGGCGTCGAAAATGACGACGGCCTTGGCACCGGCTTCCGCGCACGCACGAGCCATGTGGTTTCCGAGCCCACGGGCACCACTAGGTTAATTTCAAGGTTAGCATTGCTGGCTGATGATATACAGAAAATGCAGATCCGAGGGCGGCATGACTCGAAGCTTACCCAGTGATAATGATGACCTTACCCATGACGCTCATCTTTTGCAGCGTACGGGGCATCTGCTTGAAGACCTTCTCGTCCAGCGGGGTGACACTCTCCTCATCTTCCACGACGGGCTGTGGAGATCTGGAGGCCTTGACAGGGATGCTGAAGTGGTCCGAATTTGCAGAAGCAACGCCCTTGGAGTCTGGAGAATAGACCGAGACGGGGACTTCGGTTTCTTTGATGACCTCCGACTTGAAGCGGCGAGTCGACATGGAAAAGGCAGCACGCTGAGCGACTGAGAACCCAGCAGTGCGAACAATGAGGGGGCGGGGCACGGCGGCAAGGCGCGTGGCCAGGCGAACGGTTCGTACAGCAGCAGCCATTGCTATCTGATGTCTGATGTCTGGTGTCTGATGGTTAGACTGGGTAAAAATTGTCTATGGAGAGTCAGGTTTTCTTGGCTGGCGAGAAGGACTGAAGAAATCCAAGCGAGAAAGAATGGGAGGGAGGAATTTAAGCCTCAAGCAACCCAAGGATCGGGGTGGACTCGACGTCTCACTGGTACCGTATGTACAACGTAAGACGGGGAGATAGCGCGATACCGAAGCCGGGTGTGAACCAACGAGCGACCTTGTTGGCGATTTGTGCTCCCTTTTTTTATGCACAAGAGTGAGGGGTCGACACACAACAAGGAGTTGGATGGTTTTTTTTTTTTGGTTTTTTTTTTTTGGTTTTTTTTTTTGAAGCGAGACTCGGGAGAAGTGAAGCAGGTGAAGAGGATTTCAGGGTATGTCGAAGGTACCCAAATTCCTTAATAACGACCTCAAAACTGCTTGGGGAATGAACAAAGACAACCTGACAGCTTTTGCAAACCGTCAGGCTTATATAGAATAAGGGATGGAAAAGCACGGTTGAAGGCAAGGCTAGGGACGCCGCCAGCAACCAGGCACTAGGCAAGACCGACTGTCGGGTGAGGCGAAGTACGACCTTGGTAGCGGTTCCAGAAATGTGGGTGGGGGGCGAGTCGAGATCGTTCTTCAGAAAAATCTAGAAAATCTAGGTCCTGAATGGGCCGTCGATCTTGGTATCCACGCAATCCGCGAGAGCCGAGTTGGGCGACAAGGTGGTGCACCTTTGGGATTAAACTTTGGTCTGGACAGTTCTGGGGGGTTTTGTGTTACACTCGCACTTGCACCGGGGCAATTAGTAAATTGTGAAAGGCGGGGGCTGTCTAAAAGGCTACCCATCATTTGGGGCCACAAGGCAAAAGGCACCAGGCACCTGCAGCAATTGTCTTTTGTATGTGTATAGTGTATACCTAGGTAGGTAGGGAGGTAGTATGATCTGGATGGGATGGACAACTTCCATCTTCACCCTTGGAGGCGTTGTGGTCGTGGACCGTGGCGGGGGGGGGGGTGTCTCACTGGCTGTCCACCTGAACGCCCCGCGAGGCACCACTTTGAGACGAGGCGCCGTGGCAGGAGTCAGGGAACCATGGAAGTTGAAACTTAAGAACACACCTAAAAAAAAATTTGGTGAAGAATGTGCAGTTTGGCGCAACTGTCTTGGCTTTTATCCTCGTTTACCGGTAACTGTGGAGCGGTCGTCCTTCCAGGTTCCTTTGTTTCGTATCTACCTACTTACCTATATAGGTAGATAAGGTTGTGGTCTATCTGTGTGATCCATTATGCATCGACAATGCCTTTTTCAACCTAGCGAAGCACCTTTGACAACATCTCGGGGCAAGAAAGCGAGACCACCACAGAATGGTACATGTACATACAATACATGGACCGGGTTGGCGCTGGGGTTTCTGCTGGGGTTTCCAGTGGGTCCGACAGCTTGCAGTCGGTCACAAGGCTGATAACAATTTCCCGAGAAACATGCGGTGAATCAGATTAAGTCCACTTGCTGCTTGGAGTCACTAACATTGTTTGCCAGTCTGAGACCATTCCTGAGAACAAACCTAGAAAGTTGGTTCAACCGATTTTGACGTTTTAACGTTTTAACGATGGTGTTACACGGGCCCCCACCACGCCTATTCCGAACCTGTACTGTTGTATGTACCAGTAACCAAGCAGTACTCAGTAGATTAAGATTAAACAAAAACTGTGATGGAATAAGAAAACCGGAAATCTAAAAAAAAAAAAAAACTAAGACGTTCAAGACTAGACTCGAGTACCGTGATTTATTTTGGTATTGAAGGAGGGACGGGCTGCTTGAGAGCTTGCGAAAAACGATTAAAAGGAAGTGCCCAGTCAAGCCGGGGCTCGTCAGGGAACCCCCCTGGCCCGTGTTTGTGGAGGCGGGGTAAACAGGGCTGTGCTGTGTCAACGATGATCAATTCCCGATTCCCCATAACTAACTAGCACGGAGTCGAGCTTTGCAAAGGTCACACCTTCAGAGAAGCATCAGATGATTCGATTCAGGTCTGATTCCACGGGTTGACGAAGAGCAGCCGCTGATACGAGAGCTGTTCCCTGAATCCGCCACCAATATCAAAGCTACAAGTCAAAGTTTGCTCAATAGGTAAGGTGCCCAGTAGGTCTCTGAGAAAAACCAACAGCCCACAGCTTTGCCAAGCTCATGGTCAAGTTCCCTGTCCCGCTTCTCGGCAAAGGGCGGCTGCTGGGCCGCTGACGAGCATGCTACGGAGTACCACCTCAATCCCGTGGAGTGACCGTCGTTCCCGCCCCATCTTCAGTCGCAAAGGCCCCGCTACAGATCACCGCCGAGTGTGGGCTGTAAGCTCGCAAGTTATCGTGGCCGAAAAAAAAAAAACACTCTCAACATCCCATGGCGTGGGGGGCAGCGTTTGCTACTGTAGTAAATCCCATCTTTCTTGAATTGCATTTCTTCAACACTAGAGTAGCACGGAACACACTCCCTATCCCCTCTTGAGCGACGGAAGGATAGTGGTGAGCCTTGATATCCACAACCAAAGGGAGCTTACAAGGTAGGAACATCCCGCGAGCTCCGATCTGCACCAGTATCAAACGTCCAGCGCACTCCCGAGCCCGCACAAGCAAAAGCCTGCCGAGATGTAATCGACACCGGACCACAATGGTCACAGCAAAGAGACATCTCTCCAAAAGCTCCTTGGTTATCCGATGCAGGAGAGATGGGGGAAATTTTGTCTGGCATGAGTTTGACGAATGTCACTGCTTGACTCGGCTCGGCTAGAGCGGCGTCCTGACTCTGGAGACTCACACGAAATGGCCAGGGTGGTGGCCAGTATGCACAAGCAGGGAGTGGATAGGGCAGGTAGCTGGGGTCAATATCGTGTTCCACCATGTTGAGCGGCGGCGGCCGAGCCACCTGGCAGTCCGTGGTTCGCAACGGCGAGAGGGAGGGGTGCCCGTTTGGAGAATAAAGCTGCTTCATTGCTGATCTCTTCCTGCAATGGGAGATATCTTTGAGCCAGTGGTGTAAAGAATCCCAGGAAGAAAACTCTGCGGTCGGCTTGTAGTATAATATATCTCGAATTTCATTTTCTTCTGCAGCTTCCACAAGCTCCTCTAGGTGTTGAATTTTGTGCTTAATTACCTAGGCAACTCGGTACTTGCCCTGGGGTCCGAAACCTGGAACGGTAAGGGGGAAAATACGGGACACTGTTGGATTGACAGGGTCAATCACGTTAGTCAACAACTATCGCAATAAGTGGTTTGGTTAGCCATGTAGTGGTAGCCAGTGGGTTGTGTGGTGGTTGCATTGATCTATCTTGTTCTCAGGGAAGAAGAAGGATCCTAACTAGGTTGACAGGAAGCCTTTTGATGTGGCCAATCCATGTGGGTCCCTGTGGTCCCTGTGGTCACGTGATGGCTACCCCTTTTACCTTCTCAATGCTCCATGCCCCTCAAAGGGCCACTATTCCCACAGACACCTTGGCATGTAAAATCCTCTTTTATCTCACAAATATTCAACTAACATACCGGAAATGAAGCTATTCACAAGGAAGAAAAGTTCAACATATATATAAAAAAGATGAGGAGTTTTATCTAGTTTAAATCGCGTTTAAACGAATTATGTACCCTGTACTCAGGCGTGGGGGGCTGCCCCCACGTATTGGTTAAAGGAGTGGTCAAAGCGCCACACCACCCCACCTTGCTTTTGGCCTTTGCTTGCCTACCAATTGATTCAATTACACATTGCGGGGCATTTTTCTCCCCTGTCGCCCTCACCTGCCGCCGCCAGTACGGCAAGCCAAAATGTCGACCCGCAGCGTTGATGGGCTTCCAGATGCGTCGATCAACAGCAAAGATGGCATAAAGTACTGGGAAGGCGCCGAAGCCGATGTCAATGGCATGCTTGGGGGAATTCCCACGGTTGGTGGATTTTCCTATGTCTCCAAGGTGGACCTCCAGGGCTCGCGCAGCTTTTTGGCCAAGCTGGGAATCGGAAGCAAGAAAGGTCGGCGCAAAGTAACTAATGCTCTCGAGGGCGGGGCAGGGCTAGTGCTCTAGATAGGCAGGCCGTTGGAAGATCCAAGAAACATCATGGCAGTTGCCAACACTAGAACCAACGACACAGGATAGGGAGGGTCACTGAGGGTCTGCTTCTCGACGTGGCTGATAAGGTTGATGTCATCGAACCGATGGCCAAGTTCACCGCCGTGCTGCAAGGCAAGCCCGGCGTGCGGAACATCTTCAACGTCGGCTTAGAAGGCTGGTGGTCTGCTGATGGGGTCTTGTATGATCTGATTTGGACGCAGTGGTGCGTGGGCCACTTGACCGACAAGCAGCTGGTGGGATATCTGGAGCGATACAGGGACGCGCTGAACCCGGACGGCGCGTGTCATCGTTGTCAAGGAGAAACTTCAGCACGAGTGGCTTTGATTATTTTGATGATACCGACAGCAGTGTAACAAGGTGAGGGCTAACCGGGAACTACCTAACGTCTTCTTAAATTTGCCTTGCATAGGTAGCAGGACTGGTTTTTGTTGTTGTTATTGTTGTGGTGGCTGATCTTGCTTTAGGGAAGATGGCAAATTCCTGAGCCTCTTTGAGCAGGCAGATTTGCGGATCGTAAGAACGGAGATGCAAAAGGGCATTCCTGCAAAGACTCCCAAGAAGCTTCTCCCCCGTTAAAACCTATGCACTGCAGCCAAAGGTCAAAATTGAGTCTCTTTAGAGACATGGTATGCGAGTGGGGAACTTTTGCACTTAATACACATACTGGGAGATACTGAAGGTAGCCTTGAGATGGCGACCGCACACAATCCCCATGGTGGGTTTCAGAGTTCAAAAGAAAAATCGGCACTGTGCGATAGCTCTGGATTTAGACCAACAATTCTCACAATTAAGGAAACACATATCATGGCACGCCACAAGATGAAGTTGTTTGTGCTGCTGTTGCTGTTTCTCGGTCGAGTGTGTCTCATGTTTAGTGGATGCATATGGTATTGTTTGTATAATAGCGCGGCGCGGGGCTGAATGTATGCTACATATATGTACTTGTACATGTGCATATCCATAGCTTTGCTCCATTAATCAAGACACAATGTCACAGGCTGCGAGTTGCACTGGATCACTTCGCGATTCCCCATGGCATCTAAGCGTAGCCGCCAACATTAGGCACCACCAAATTTGACGCCATCACCTTTGACACCAACGATAAAAACACACTCCCTACACGCTAACAAAGATCTTGCATTCGCTGGTCCTCGTCGTTGAAATGGCAGGGCCAGAGGATCTTCTGAGGTGGGCCAAGGACAAAGGGATTCTGCACAAGGGGGTACGCCCAGTGAAGGTCCCTGGCCAAGGCATCGGAATGATTGCGCAGCGCCGACTTAGGGTATGAATCCATATGTTGTGGTGAACCTGGAAAGTATCTGACAGATACAACAGAAGGGACAAGACATTCTCTGCGTCCCTGCCGAATCTATCCGCAGCCTGCACACCGTCCCCGAACACATCTCGCGCAAACTCCCTCCCGATATGTCCATTCACGGCCTCTTGGCCACAGAGTTAACCACCGACAAGATGGCCGAGTTATCAGTGTGGAGAGAGGCTCTCCCTACCGTAGCCGACTTCGAGGCCACTCTACCGTTTATGTGGCACGAAGAGCTTCAGAATCTCCTTCCTACACCAGCCAAGAAGCTCCTAAACAAGCAACAGGCCAATTTCCACAAGGACTGGAGTTTGGTTCGAAGCGGCTTTCCAGATGTCCGTCGGGAAGACTACCTGCACAACTGGTTCATCATCGGTACGAGGACGTTCTACTACCTGACTCCGAAGATGGAGAAGTATCCTATGCACGACAGGCTGGGTCTGGTGCCCATGGCAGACCTCTTCAACCATGCAGAGAGTGGATGCGAAGTCTCAGTCACCCCAGAGGGCTGTGTTGTTTCCGCAGACCGCGTGTACCGCACTGGCCAAGAGGTCCATATCTCGTACGGCGAACATACGAACGACTTTCTGCTGGCCGAGTACGGGTTCATGCTGGCGGAAAACCGGTGGGATGAGGTTTGCCTTGACGATGTGATCCTGGCAAGGCTGAATGTGGCGCAGAATGCGCAGCTTGGAGACAGAGGGCTCCTCGGCCCTTTCATGTTGAATAGCAAAACCCTAGGGTGTAAGAAGACACAGGCTGCTCTTCGGCTGCTCTGCGGCTGCACCCGGGGACAAGGGCAGGTGTTCTTGCATGTGGAAGGTTGTGGAGATCACTGTCGAGGAAAAATGGATGCGCTGCTAACGTCGTTGCTCGGCGACCTTTTGGGGATTGCTAGGACGACGATCGAAGACATTGGGAAGCTGCAAATTGGCCAGTCTACCCAGCGCGAACTTCTCAGGCGAAGGTGGACGCAGATCGACAAGATGATTATGCAGACGATCAAACGCGTAAATTCGAACTCGATCAAATCACGAGTTTTCTCTCAAGTCGCGGAATGATCGAACAAAGATAATTACCTTGTAAAAACAGAACACTCTCGCAACAATAGGAAAAACAAGCTCGCAGAAAACTTCCATGTTGAAGGTATGGGGTACCTACTTAACTTGACTAGGTGGTCTGGAGTGGAGCCCAGAACGATGAGTGACATATCCGCCAAGGAGACCCACAGCGCATTGCCCCGCTTCGTCCGAACATCAGGCGAATCCACATTGTTTGTACAAACACCATATCGATGTCTATTTCGGACATGGGAATCCTACTACAACCCTGTTTGACCAGCACGTTGCACGATATCGACTGTTCCACAGCTTACCTTGCCACCGCGCGCGCGAACCAGACATGGCAAAGCTCAAGCCTACCCATACGCTATTAGAGATGCAGAAGGAAATGGCATTCAAGCTTGAAGCACCAACCAACATCCCCAGTGAGCTCGTGGTGCGCTTGTACTCTAATTTGCGGCCCGTCTCAAGTGGTCTCTACGACCGAACTGAGAAGGAGTACCACGGGGTTTTGAAAAAGAAGGGCCACCAAGACCATGGCATAAACGAAATTCTTCCAAGGCTTGGCGGGAGTGAGGCAGGTGCACGCACCCTCCCTTCCAGACGTTGGCTAATCACTCTAATACCCGTCGCAGACCATCAAGTACGGTGACGATACCGTAACCCTTGTACATAAGACCGAGGTCGGTTCCTACAGGTTCCCTGTGGATATTCACATTGAGTTCGGATTCGACTTGCGGCTCCTTTTTTCTGAAGCTGAAGTAGTTCGGGCCATGTCAGTTGCACAGGTCATGTACTGTCTGTACGTGGTAACCCGTACTCGTCGATGGGCCTGCGCTGAGCTAGCAGGGAATCTTCTTTATATACATAGTACTATGATGGACGGATTAGGTGGCCCCCACCCCCCCCAACCTAACTTATAACCCAAACCCACGCTTGGGGTGGCTCGGACGACGAAGATGGCAAATGCCGCTAAAAGGCTGAGTTAATAGTGTATATTTCTAGTTACACCCAAGGACCGAAACTACCCAAACACTTTCCTCGGCCTTCAATCTTCCCCCCGAGATCCGTGAGAGGATTTACATGTTCGCAGTTCCCTGGGGGGAATGGAAGATGATAGATAACGACCAGTTCGATCGAGATAGATTCCCTCGTGGTATAGGTGACCCCTGTGGGTTCTATCACCCACTCCGCAGGGATCTCGTCGTTCTTAGAGTCAACAGACAGATGCGACGAGAAGCGCTGCCATTTGCGTATCGTCGGACGACCTTTCATCTGGGCGACCTGGACAGTGTCATCAAGTTTCTCATTGCCGTTGGCGGACCGGACGAGACCATATCAAGTCACTACACTTCACTTGGGAAAGCCTGTCCGATTCCACATGGAAATGCGAAACCTTTCCTGATTCCGAGGACCTCTACTTGACGCTGAAGTGTGTCCAGCTGCTAAAGCAGTGCAGGAGGCTTCGGAACTTGGGCCTTCATTTCGAGAGGGAGGTGATGATGAATATTTCGCCTCGTACTTTCATGGATGATCCCGGAATTCAAGACCTCTGCTCACTCCAAAGGGTTACGAGGCTCGAGATATTGGATCTGGGCTCGGTCTCATTGGAGTGCGATCTTGCCAAGTTACTCAAGGAAAAGATAGAGGGCGCTAAGGGGAAGCGCAATACCATATCCACTCAAAACATACAAAGCCGACTATCCAAGGGTCCCCTGTAGCACTCACTGTTTTGTACACTACGTAGTAGGCAAAGTGGCCACCTTAGAGTAAAAGGGGCCTTTTTTTTTGGGGGGGGGGGGGGGGTTGAAAAATGCAAGAACAGCGGCATTTAGGCGATAGGAAGTAAACGCCTCAGGCCACCTTGGACAGTCGGTTCTGTAGAGTGGATACAAAAGCTGATATCATACGATGAACGATGCAAACAACTCGGGCGAATATTCTACCCACCCAAGCCACCCAACCACCCAAGCAGCCAAGGTGCCAGCTCCCTGCTCGATGTTGCATCGCCACTACCATGGTAAGTTTCCTGCCGTAGCAGCGCGAAAATCTTCGGCGAAATCGAACAGAGTCGAGACCAATCTCTGCATATCAATATCTAGCTGCAGCGGCGGCTCAGCCCGTATTGTTCTAGAGTATTCAAAAGAACACATTTGATGACCCCTCCTTAACCCACCGTGCTTTGAGACCCCCACAAGCTTTACTGGCCTTGGCTGCCTCGCCGTTTCGTGATGAGCTGTTGGGATGTTGCTTGTTGTTCTCTCCAACGCTCATCCCCGACCAGGGCTGAATGAACATCAAGAATCCATCCCCCTACTATAGGCCGTATGCTTTTCGAAATGATCATTAATTCTTCCAATGAACTAACTATATGGAATAATTCTTTTTCTCGCCGGAAACTTGGCATAGCGTTTCTTAAGACCCGAATCTCAACAGCCCTTTTTACCCTGCATTGTCCATCGCCACCCACCGGGCGGACGGATGTTTCCTAGCAGTTTTCAAGGTGTATACATAGTATTGTACATACACTAGAGTACATATGTATACTATGCGTGACTCAGATCGGAGATCTCACGATAGCCTCACATAAAAATCGCCACCATGGAAAATTAAGCACCCCCTAAAACAAGCTCGGATCACATAAATAACTCCCTGTTTGTCCGAGCTAAGCCTTATGGAGCGGGATCTAACAGTCAGATAGTAGTACGGATTCCATATATACTATATAGGTCACGATCACAACAGATACTCTAGGCTAGCCTTCCCGTCTGCCTGGGCAAAATGGTTTCGGGACAACCTGAACGGGACGGTAGCATGGTGTAGGCGTACCTATGTATGTAGAGCGCCTCTTACCTACGTTCATCTGTCACTTCGTGACGTAGGGGGCCTGGCCGGCATTCTACTCCGGTTTTGGAACTCTTCGTCGATCATTAACCAGCTGCGTTCTTTTTCCCTGAAGCAAATACGGAGACGACGCGTCATGAGAAAAAAAGCCAGTACCCAATCATCACAAAAAATGCAATTTCATTCATCCATCCATCCCTCCTAAACCCTCTTTTGCTCAAGTTTCCAAAAGGACTCCAGTAGAGCTACTAGGAAAACTTTGTAATCTGATATAATTAAAAATAGACCACAATGATTCCTTCTTCTCAAACCTCTCAGTTTCCTCCCTTTCCATGCGGGAAAAAAAAAAAAAGAAACGCTAGCCAGGCAAAGGGTATTATACAATACACACACGATTCCGTCAAATATAAAAGAGACAGCTTTAGCATAACATCCCGCTGCGCCTCCTCCCATTTCCATTTCCTATCCCCAGACCATCACCCCTTTCTCAAACTTTATCCATCCGTCACGAAGAGAAAAAAAAGAGGGGGAAATTAAAAAAAAGGAGACAAATGATAATAAAAGAGCATCATTTCATGGCACGATAAGCTAGGACACCGAAAAAACAAAAACAGATTGGGGAATAGGAAGCTTCATCGTCGGCAGCCTACAAATCCGCTGTCTCATTCTTCTGCTCCTTCTCATGCCTCCAGCAACTGAAACAAGCTCGTGAGATACGGCGCCAAGAGGCGGTTCTCTGTAAAGACCTCCCACAGGCGCTGCATGACGGGGCGGAACAGCCGCTCATTCCACACGCCAGCGGTGGCGGCACCGCCGTCACTGTCATCCTCATCCATATCCTCCAGCGGCTGTTTTTGCTTTTGCTGCTTGAGCAACGCTTCCTCGGATTCGGTCTTGACCACGTTGCGCGCAATGTTGCGGAGGATCAGAACAGCTGAGAGCGGGATACCCGCTGCCTGAGGAGGCGCGTTGGGATTGCGCTCATCACGAACGCTGGCTGTCTCCTCGTACGTGATGGTGATTGTGTCTGCGGGCTTGACGACGCGTGCCTTGGAGGATGATATTGAGCCACGTTTGGACGAAGACGTGGAATGCATCTCGGCGCCGCTGCCCTTTTGCTGAGTGGCGATGTGGGAGTCTTCCTCGGCTCGCAGGTGTGTCTTGATGTGCGTCATGAACTGCGCGAGCTGCAGCTTGGTCGGCTGGCGATACTTGGCGCAGTTGCCCCACGCGCAAGCAAACTCCCCCTCGCGATTTTGGAACTTGTTATCCTCCCCGCGGGCCTCGCCGAGGTGGTCCGATAGGATGTGCTCCCACATCTTCTCGACAGTTAGGTTCAAGATGCCGCACTTGATGGGGTCTCCAGGCACGCGTGACCACGAGCACCGGAAGTACTCGCGGCCCTCGGGGCTGATGGGGACAGGTCGCGGGCGAATACCCCTAATAATGAACTTCTGCGTCTCGCCCATTGGTCCCGTTTCCCGAACAATCTCGGCTCCGGCTGTCGAATAAACGGTGCTGATATTTCTTATGAATTCAGCGGCGTTCATCATGTTCCGGTTCCTCCGCTTGAGGGGCTCCAGGAAGGCCGCATTATAGGCTTGCCAGATTGCAATCTGGGTTATATTCGACTCGGGGTCCTCCTCGAAAAAGCACCGAAGCCATGCATAGCATCGTTCAGGCTCTTCGATTACCAGGAGGCGCTCCAAAAGGTCCTTCGGTATAGGAATGACTTGCTCCGAGGGTGCATCATAGGCAAGGCGGGCTTCGCTCACGATAATCTCCTTGTTTGTCCGCTTTGCGCCGTGTGATAGGAGGCGGACAAGATGCATAACCAGGTGCTCCACGTTTGTCCCCTTGAGAAGAACATCCAGGTTGGCAACGACCGCAGTATATTGATAAAGGAAGTCAAGGCACGCATCCATAAGCTCGTCGTCGTTCAGCAGAAGCCAGTCCATGATATTCTGGAGAACAGCCGGCGGCACTCCGCCGAGTTTGTTGGTCTCGGTGGGATGGTTCATCGAGATGCGATCAATTGCTCGAAGAGATGTCAAAATAGTCCCTCGATCATTCGACTTGAGCTGGGCAAGTAGTGTTTTGTATAGAGGGTCATCAGAGTCGAGGACCAGATATGGAGTGATTTGCTCGGCAATATCGAGGGCGAAATGCTTGAGCTCGACGACAATATCCATATTTGGGAGGGACAGAAGGATACATAGCAAATCCTTCAGCGTCGGATATTCGGCCATGAACCAGGCGTTCTCCTGAAGCATGACCATGTTGCGGATAGTCAGAACTGCCTCAGTGATCAAGGTCAAATGATCGGTGAATTCTGCGGGCTGGAAGTTGTCCTGGATGTCTCTCGGCTTGAGTTGTGCGATCCTCTCCAGAATGTCCGAGGAGCCGTTGATACCATCAAGCTCGCCGATCAGACCGTCGTCTTGCTCGGGGTCATTCGAAATGGTCCAGTTAACATGGTAAAAGAGGCTTCCGATCCCGAGAGCAAAATCTGTCAAGCCCTCCGCAAGGCCAGAGAATTGAGAGAACTTGTACTTATCTCCACGCTCAAAGGAGATCTTGACCAGATGGTTGAGCCCGAAGGCTTGCTCTGATCGGATGCCAGAACGAAGCGCCAACAGACATCTCTCGTATATGTTGGGCCCGTCTAGGTTGGCTAGAGCGAATTAGAATGAATTCGAATGAGGGCATAAAACAGAGCCAAACCGATCTTACCTCCAGGTATAGCGGCGCGTATTAAGGCCGAAGTGTTGGGGATGGGGAGAGAGCTGGGCTGTTTGAGGACGCGCTGTGTCCTTGCAAAGAGCTCGGGATTGCTTGTGGGCGTGTCTACAATACGCAGCTGCACCTGCTGAGCAGGAGGCGGTTGGTAGTTGTGCACAAGCGCGCTGGCTGGATCTTGAGGAGCCGGGTTATACATGTGTGAGGCGCCTCCACGGTTGGGATGTGGGTGGGGTGGGCCGTGAACTGGAATCGGCGTGTTGTTGTGCGAATTGGGGTGGTGGGGTTGAGAAGGATGAGAAGGATGAGACTGGGGATGGGACGTGGTATTGGCAACCGCTGGTTGTTGGCCAGAGACATGCCTCACCTGCCGAGAGGAGTTGGTGTCGGGATGAAAGATAACACGGGGCGCGGGTGCCTCTCTGAGGCCGCGCGACGCGCGTGCGGAGCCAGGTGTGTCCTCCGGCCGACGGTCCCTACTCGGTGTTCCATCATCCCCAGATTCGTCCTTGTCGTTCTTGCCCTTGGCTTGGAAGTTCTCCAGTGTCCGGGTAAGCAGTGACCCGCCCTTCGCGGTGGTAAACTCGAGAATCTCGGGTGGGGGAGGTTCTTTGTTATGTATCATTTTGATTTCGTACGCGGCCAGGTTTTTGTAGAAGATTTGCTTCAAGGTGTAGGCATCTGCAGGCGCGTTGTGTCGCATCAATCCCAGGCCCTCGCACATCTTACGCCACATGAGCTTCTCGTCCGACACCTTGTCGTAGCCTCCATTCTCTACAATATAGCTGAAGAGCTTGTAAAGATCGACGTTCATAGTGCCCATCTTCGGCTCGGGATCGAAATTTGTGCCGCGATTCTCATGAAACGTCTTTAAATCGTCGATGAACTTGTCGTACTCGGGAGTGCGATCGATGGTATGCTCGGGGACGGGTTTTGGCGGAGCCATCCTGGCGCATCGAGCCGCAGCACGGCGGCAGCGAAAGAATGGAGGGCGATGGTATCAGAAGGGTAGGCGCGAGTGAAGGGGTAGAAAATACTTTGCGTTGTGGGAACAATTGGCTGCGCGGCGCACTCTGTTGGGATCAAAGTTCGATGGTCGATTTTTGACGATGTCGTGGTCTTGAGTGCGAATCGAAGGTTGCGACGCGAAGCGAGGCTGACAAGTTGGAGGGCGGAAATTTTTGGCTGGGAAGCCGCGCCGTTCCTGGCTGGGCCTTGGCGTGGCGCACGGGCTACTCGTTTTGTCCTGTAGTTGCACCAACCACCGAAGCCCCAGGAGGTCCCAGGATGTCGGACGTATGTCAACATCATCCTCCAGCAACATTTTTGGATGGCCAAACAACTCTCGCAAATTAAAAGTAACAAACAAGCAATAAGACTTGTGGTTTTTTTTAAAGTATTGTTCTTCTTTTTCTAGCTCTTATCTTCTTTTATATTCCATTTCATTACACTATGCTGCCCTCAGTGACTCAGCCGTCATGGTTTACTTACGTCTGTCATGGTTTACCGTGATATCGCAATGCCACCACGTTTGAAGCCGTTTCCAGAGTCAACATTTCACATACGACCATAGGCACTGGAGAATTCGGGATCCCGTCCGCTCTCCCATAGACAAGGCGGTGACCGCCAGATCAGTAGTTGGGTCGGTGACGACCAGCGAATCCCTGGTGTTGTATGTCTTTTTTGTTTTCTTTTTAGTGGTATGTTGTTCATAGTCACCTCATCCAACAATTGTTGGAGCTGGCTGATCACAATTATAGGGGCGGCCTGGTTGGTCTTTCCCCATATGTAGTTTCAGTGTAGTTGACGAGATGACACCACTGCTCCTTCCTTCCAGTGTGCATTGTCTCAAGCGACCCACAAACCTGGTCGCACTTGGAGTTCCAGTCTACTCTCTCTCTTGTGCCTGCTTCGACCTGAACTGTTTTTTCATTGTACTCTTCTCTTGGATTGACGCCATTTACAATGGCAGCGGCAGGCAGTGCAAGGCAAGTTAGGCCATGGCTACGCCGGTTCAACCTGGACAGTGTCTTTCTCAGCGGCAGCCTCAACCGGTACAAGGACCCCCAGCTCGTTCTGAAGATGCAGGTCGACCTTCCCCCACGCAGATCGTATACTGGGACACGGGCCAAGGCGTCGGTTTGGCGCCACCTTTTGATGGTCCATGTTAAAGACAAGGCAGACGAACTGGTTGGTGATTGATCCATTATTGGTTTTTGTCGAAGCCTTCCTAAACCCGTCTGATAGGAGAAGCTGGATTTATCTGCCTTTGCGTTGTCTTCAGCGGCGGGAAACTCGACTCTACAATGCACGATTACCTGCGCAGTCTCCGAGTACTCGTTGATCTTCCGCTACCCAAAGGGTATCGCTAATGTAAACCCATTTCTGTTATTCAAGCTGAAATTCCATGGTCTCACTGATATCTTGATAGAATATCTCCACACTCACGATCAACTTCCAGGGTCTATCTGACTTTGACACAGTTTTGCGTGAGCTAAGGGCACTGAATCTGAACATTGTCACTTTACGGCCCAGCCATGAGGTTGACCACGCCGCAATGAATCCACCACTTGGACTTCTGGTGGCTCCTGATAGGAACACCTCGCCAACATTCAGACCACTCAGCGAGCCTGGGTATGTCTCTCGTATCAGTTCACATATTTCACTCCCGTCAGGAGCACAAGAACAGAACTCTTCATACACAAATGTCCCCCCACGCCGACGTGTTCCTAGTCGGCCGCCCAGTCATCAAGGTCACCCGAGCCAAGCCGTCGGCCAGACTTTACACTCACACTCAAACTGGACACCTTTGCCTCAACGCCCGGCAACGACAATTGGAATCCCTGGAATTCTTGGGGAAGGCATATACAAAGTCAGCAGAATTGCTACCAGACCTTCAAGTCGAACACGGCCCAGACGATCTCCAGCCGTCCCAGAATTTCAGGGCCCATCGATGTACACTGTCTCCAGGCACTTCGACAAGACTCTCGCGAAAGGAGATATTGTCCATGCGTCAACTGTAGACTCGCCCCAAGAGGAACTTGTTTTGGGGATGCGCCAAGACAGCACAATTGATAATTTGGCTAGGCCACGCACCAGGAGATACGGGCGCTCGGAGTGTTTCTCCAACCCAATGTCTCAAGATACAGCGATGCTCTTGGTGACACAAGGGGGTCCGGATAATTTCGGAGCCGCCGAAACCGCAGCGCGATACTCTGGGTCCCAACTGAGACACATCCAGGACACAGATCATGGGCCAGGCCTAAGTGTGATACATGACGAGGAGGCGGAAGCGAATATCCAACAAATGAGTGCCACGTCGAAGGTCGAAAGCCCACCAAGAACCAGCCGCGCCTTTTCTAGAATCTTGCGAGACAGAAAGGACTGGCAGGCATCTTCACAGCCACAAGTGACACCAAAGGCTGCACATTTTGACGGTGCCTCTGGCAAGCATCCAAGTCAGATTCCGGTACAGCCAAGCCGGGCCATTTCCGAACTGGAAGTCAAACCTGACATAGGCGACGCTTGGCTACTCCGAGTTGCCAATATCAACCAAGTAGGGCTATGCGAGGCAGCGAGAATATGGGATGGCATTATGGATCAAGCCCGGAAAGAAACGGATTTGGTTGAGGATCTGGAGCATGCATGCAAGATCTGGATGAGATATGGAGAGGAACTTACGAAACGTTTAGACACCCTCGCGGCTGCTACCATGGAAAAAATGAGCGAGTCTCGGGATGAGAAGCCTTTGTTATGACTGATCTCGACTTATGAGGCTGCTCTGGTTACATGCTGGGTGTATCGGGATTAGGTGTTGCTTGGCTGTACAAGGACGATTGGCTCTGTTTGCTGCACCTGGTTCTTTAACGAAGAATTATGGCGGTTGGGTTTCGATTTACATGGAGCAGTGAGATACACTGTGGTGACCATTCCGAACATGTTTCAAATTCTACGATGAATAATAAATCGAGTCTGAATTTTCAGTCAGACGCTAAGAGAGCTATCTAGATACAAGTCATCCCTCGTCATCATAAATACCCAACCTCGACTGGTCGTACAAAGCTAAAACACGCTATTCTCAGACCTTGCTCTCAGTCTTCTTGTCATCATCTGCGGCGGCCTCCTGAACTGGCGGCTTATCGTCCGGGGAGAAACTCAAGCTAACACTATTGACGCAGTGCCGCTCGTCAGTCGGGGTCGGGAAACCCTCGCCCTTGAACACATGGCCCAGGTGGCCACCACAGTTGGAGCACACGATCTCGGTCCGCGCCATCCCGAAAGTGCGGTCCTCGTGCCGCGTCACGGCCCCAGGGATGCTGTCGTAGTACGCCGGCCAGCCGCACCCGGACTTGAACTTGTGGGTGGCTTTGTACAGCGGCGCCGAGCACCCCACGCACGTGTACACGCCCTCGCTCGGGTAGTGCTTGTCGTAGGTCCCCGAGCCCGGGGACTCGGTGCCTTTTTCACGCAGGATGCGGAATTGTTCTATGGATGGTCAGTTATTTTCTTACTTGAAGATTTTTTTAATTATCATATATATATATATATATATATATTTAACTGACCTTTGTTCAAAACGGCACGCCACTCTTCTGGCGAGCGCTCATCGGGGAATGACGACATCTTTGTGTTGGACGAGGCTGAGTTGCTAAAGAGGCTGCCAAAAAAGGGGATAGACGACATCGACTTTAGTGTGGCGTTGTTTCTGGAAGGCGGGTGGGGGAATGTACGCAGCGGCGACCTTGCAGCAAAGCGTGAGAGGGTTTGGAAGATCCGGAGAAGGGTTGCGGATTGGGGGTAGTAGCGCATGAAGGGTAGTAGTGGGTTGACTGGTGAGAGAATTGGAAGGAGTGAGAGGGTTGAACAAGAGGTTTATTATATATGTGTTGCGAAGAAGAGGAAGTGTTCAGACTCCAAGTACCTACCTATGTAGAGTATGTCAAGTGACAAATCTTCACAGGCTACTAGTAGGTCTTGTAGGTGGGTGAGACAAAGCCGCCGGGCAGGTCCGCGGGCGGATATTTGGAATCAATGCTCCCCAGAATGTAAAGACAAGCCACTGGCTTTTGGGCAGTGCAAGTGGTGTCAAGGTTAGACAAGTAGGTTGCATCACAGACTTTGATTACTGAGCATCCCTAGGCTGAAACCCCAAACTGCATTAAATATTTTGTATTGTGAGTTGGAATGGCCTCGAATTAATTTGATTCCAGAAGTCGACACGTCATTCTGATCTTCAACAATTTGTTTGGTTTGGAATATTATTCCAGATGGAAGCCTGGCGTCTCACTAAACTCTAGGGGTGTTAGGCCAGCCCCCAGGCTCCTCTACTATGTATCTTATCGAAGACGGGTGGCTGAAAACACTTTAGCGAGGGACGCGACTCGTTATGTAATTCGCAATAAGAGGGGTGGCCACTCTTCTATCAGGCCGCGTCTTACCTGATCGAGAACAACGTCGAGGACCAATCTGTCGCTGAAAGAGGCCAACTGGAAGCGGGCATGCGATGCCAATTCCTTAAAATATACCCAAACCCAACCCCACCGACACGACCACAATATACATAAAATCACAGAAGGACCGGTAATTTCGTTAGTATCACTAAACTCGACCACGATGTCTCGACGACCGCCCAACGCTGCTGCCGCCGAGAAGGCAGCCCAGGCAGCCAAGAACCAGCAAACCATCAAGAGTCTGCTGAAATTAGAGCCCAACAAGGTATGCGCCGACTGCAAGCGCAACAAACGTGAGTATTTACCGCAGGTCCATTTGGTGTTGGCGCAGTGTGCTGACTGCTTCGCGATCAAGATCCGCGATGGGCTTCGTGGAACTTGGGCGTCTTTGTCTGCATCCGATGCTCGGGCATCCACCGAGGAATGGGCACCCACATCAGCCGAGTAAAATCTGTCGACCTGGACACATGGACCGATGAGCAGCTTGCCAGCATTCTCAGCTGGGGTAATGCGCGCGCGAACAAGTACTGGGAGGCGAAGCTGGCGTCAGGCCATGTGCCCTCAGAATCGAAGATCGAGAACTTCATAAGGACCAAATATGAGCTTAAGAGATGGGTCATGGAGGGACCTATGCCCGATCCTTCGACCTTGGATGCCGACGCCGACGATGATGTCCCTTTGAGTGTCGTCAAGGAGAAGAACGACATTGTGCGACGAGAGTCTGTCCGCAAGGCGTCCGTTGGCCAGTCGTCGGTTCCGCCACCGATCGCCTCTCCGCAACAGCAACACGATCTTATGGGAGACCCCATGCCTTTGAGAGCCAGTGCCACCGGCCCAGCAGCGACGATTGTGGCTGCGAAGTCCGGGCCCGCTCCTCCAAAGGCGACCAGTACGAAGGATTCGCTACTTGGACTCGATTTCTTGGGGACCCAGTCTGCAGCGCCCCCACGGCCTGCAAGCACGACTGGGACGCCGAGCGCCGGAAACCAGTCGCGTCCGGATCTGAAGCAATCGATTCTCTCCCTATATGCGACCGCTCCTCGCCCTCAACCGCCGGCCCAGCAATCCTCCCACTCTCAAATGGGCTCGTTCAGCGGAATGCCCTCTCCTACAGGCACGAGCATGAGCCAGGCCCCGAGTTCGTACGGCGGACTCAACGATGCCTTTAGCAACCTGGGATTTGGGAGCCCAACACCCCCTAAACCCCCTCAGAATGACGCTTTCTCCAACCTGGGAGGCTTCTCGTCACCTCGTCCAGCGCCCCAGACGACCAACTCTGCTTTCTCAAACTTGAGCGGCGGCAGTTTCTTTGACTCCAAGCCCGCCCCATCCTCTCATCAACCCAAACAGTCTATTGGAGGCTTCCAGAACAAATTGGGCGGATTTGCGTCCCAACCCATAGCGCCAACGCGTACTGCGGCTGCCAAATCTCCTCCACAGCCGGCATCGTCTGATTTGGGCGATCTCTTCGACTTTTCAACATCATCTCCTCCTCGTGTCGCCCCTGCTACTAAGCCCGCTGTAGCTCCAACATCAAGATTTGCTGCTAGCTCAGTCTTCAATCTGAGCCAGCCCAAGCCCGCGCCCGTCGCAAAGGTGCCGACCGCCGCTAACAACTTGGGTTCTCTAGGATCTATTGGCGGAGGTAATTTATCTGGTGCAGATATATGGGGTGCAAGTGCGTGGTCTGCCCCTGAAGCACCCAAGAAAAGCCCCGAGGTAGCCAAGCCATCCACCACCGCCGCCGCAACGGCGAACGATTTCGGATGGGGAAGTTCATCGGCCTCCTTTGCAAGCCGGCCCATTGTGCCTGGTGCTTCTGGAGGTTTCGCGCCGGCGCCCAAGGTTGCCGCGGACGAGGAGTTTGGCGGCTGGACAAGTAGCGCCTCGCCAACCACTGGTACTGGGGGTGCATCCAAGCCAGCTGGGGCGTTTGGAGCAAGTGAGGATTTGTTCTCGAATGTCTGGGAATAGGGATCATGACAGACCTAGCCTTTCGGTGCGCGTGCGCCCCCCCTCCTTTAGACCAGACTAGAAGTAGACGACAAAGCTGAGGCCAGGATAGCCATGGAAAAATCAGATATGTAACTGTCTGATCAATAACGTATTTATTGCATGTGCATGACTTGCTGTAGCACGGAAACAGCTCCATGTGGAGGAAAAAGCGAACCACGTTCTGTTTTGCTTAATAAACTAAAAAGAACGGCACAGAATCATCAAGACCCTTATTACATATATATATTTACACAACTTATGCTTGACACAGGCCGATCCTAAAACATAAAAAACTCGCGTGCGCGGTTCTTGACACGATAGGCTATCGACACAATTGTAATTTCAGCCAAAACAAACCCCCCATGACGCCTTGTGCTATGCTTTCCCTAGTCACTTAATCACCCACTCCTCGACCCTGTTTGTTGCATTCCAGAACACTTTCTTGGTGGTGGTATCTTCTTCTCCTCCTCCTTGACTTTCTCTTTCCTTGACAAATATCGTGTATCGTGTGTAGTTTTACAACTCCATGGTCAACCGCCTGCCAGTTGGGGGTTCAAACCCCACCCCCCTATCACCCTCTTTCCCGGTTGGGTTTCCCATAGAGAGTAAATAGTTTTAATTTATTTTTAAAAAAGGGCGAAGAAGAGCCGGCACGTGTAGTATAGAACCAGCAGCGCGCCGATGATGATGCCCGACAGCTTGAAAATGGCGACCTTGTTCCCCGTCGCAGCCATGCGCCCGAGCCGGCTGGCCGAGCCTTTGAGTTGCCCGCCCATGGAGGAAAACGTTTCGGACTGTTTTGACGAAGGAAAAAAAAAGGGGGGGGTTAGGACTTTTGATGATACGGCGGGTAAGGGGAAGGGGAAAAGGGGAGGGGGTGAATGCGTACGGTCGACTCGATCACCTCGTGCGAGCGCGCGCTGTCGTAGATGTCGATTGTCACCCCGCGCAGCGCGGACACTTTGGCCGAGAGCTCGTCTAGCCGGGCATTGTTCTGCCGCTCGCGCTCGTAGGATTCGGACATGGTTTCTGTTCTGTTGAGAAAATAGGGTGAGGCGGTGGAGAGGGGTGATGTAGAGGCGATCGCGATGACGGCGAAAGGAGAGCGCCGGCGTGGGTTTGGAAGGACAGGGTTGTTTCAGGTTCGATGGGTTGTCGCTGAGGACGAAGGTCGCCCCCCTCGGGAAGAGTATCCAAGAGTCTCTTTTTTTGTTCGAGAAGGGTGTTGCTTTTTTTTGGCTTGAGCAAAAAAAGGGAGAAAGACACCGCGGGAGGGTTTTCGTTGTTGTCGTCGTCGTCGTCGTCGTCGTCGTCGGGGCGGGCGGTCGGTTGCGTGGGTCGGTTGAGGTGCGGTCTCGATAGGTTTGAGGCGTGGCAATCCGACAGACGGAAACTCGTTTCGTACCTGGGAGTCGGGGATAAAGGGGCCAAGCAACAGCCGCAGAGGACGGAGTTTGGATGGAGTTGATGAGTGGCCCAAACCCTGACCCCTGCTGCACGAGGCCAGCCACGGTGTGGCTTTAACATGATGTCACTCGAGACTTCAGAACGGCACAAGATGAAATACATTCATTGTACTCTAGTCGGCACTAGAAGTAATTCAAGTTAGGTGGTTACTAGCCCATACATAAACTTTACACGTCTCAGGTTTCTTTTATCAGACACAGGAATCACAAGAGTGATCAGCCACTATAATGGAAGTTATCAAGTCTTCTATTACTTCAATGCATGACATGTGTCAGCCACAGCCACCAAGGTGTTGTGGCGATAACTCGTAATGGGAGGCCTGGGCGAAATGAATGATGCGGGGAAGCTCCTAGAAGTCGCCTGGCAAGGCCGCTGGTGTTGACCATCCCACTACACGGCCTGCCTAGCTCGGGAATCACTTGTCTTTGCGCAGCCTTTCTACGACGCGTGGCAGACGGCTTTCACACTCACGATCTGCGTTTGAGAAAACCTACCTATTTACCTGCAGTGAGTGTGCAACTGTTGGGGCCGTCAAGCCAAGCCGGCGAACGAATTAATTCACCTACTGGAGCCGACAGATTCAGCGCCACAAGTCCACCATCCATCGCATTGGCATTGATCCCTGCCAGCCGCTCTTCCGCCAGGCCTCCCACCTGTCTGTTATTCTTTCCACACCTCCCTTGGGGATACACCTCGACGATCAACCTTCAACGTTTCAACTGATCGCTGCTCTCTTTTGATCTTCTCGTCAAGGTCGCCCATTACCTAACCATGGGACTCAACAACCCTCTCCCGTCGTCTCTCGCCTGTAAGCGCCTCCAAACAACTCCCCGCGACGCCTCAACCGGCAGCAGCACAAAACGGGAACACGCAGTACCCAGTAGCTAACCCTCCACTTCACCCTCTAGCCGAGTGCAAGAAATGCGGCAAGATTCTCTCCTCCTTCATTGACCCGCGCCAGTCTTTCGGGCCTGACAAGGTCATCCCGCCATCTGTGCTTGCCAGCGCCAAGGTAAGGGAAATAGCTTTGTTTTACCTGTCTTGTCAGTGACTGACAATCGATCCTTTCTCCTTGACAGGGCCTTGCCATTCTCACCGTAATAAAGGCTGGCTTTCTCGGTTCCGCCCGGTTTGGAAGTGGGCTCGTCGTTGCTCGCCTTCCCGACGGCAGCTGGAGTGCGCCGACAGCCATCGCAACCGGTGGTGCTGGTTTCGGCGGCCAGATCGGCTTCGAGCTTACGGACTTCGTATTCATCCTCAACGATGCCAGTGCCGTCAAGACGTTCTCGCAAGCCGGATCTCTCACACTTGGTGGAAATGTTTCAATTGCGGCCGGACCAATAGGCAGAAATGCTGAAGCGGCCGGAGCTGCGTCACTTAGAAGTGTGGCGGGCATCTTCAGCTACTCCAAAACCAAGGGTCTCTTTGCTGGCGTGTCGCTGGAAGGATCAGTGATTGTGGAACGGAAGGACGCCAACACCAAACTGTACGGCCGGCCCATTTCGGCCCGCGAGCTCCTTTCAGGTTCCGAACGACCGCCACCGCAGACGGCTCCCCTCCTGACCATTCTCAACTCGAGAGTCTTCAGCGGCACGGCCCAGAGCGCGGCGGATGATCGCATGTACAACGACATCCCTGTGTACGATAACAGTACCGACAAGGTGGTATGGGGCAACCGGACGGGAAGTGCGTATGGCGAAGGTCAGTCCCGGGACCGGGACACTGGTTCCCCACGGGACGCGGGCAACGGCGCAAGCGGGCATGCTCATGACGAGTTTGGGCGACCAAAACGATCCAGCACTTGGCAGGACGATGTGTACGACCAGCCTCGCCAGTTTGGGCAAGCTTCAAGGTCCAGTACTTTCCACGACAGCGGATATGCCGGTTCACCTCAGCCAGCGTCACCGGGGCTTGAGAAGAAGGTTGGCCCGGGACGGCCTGCCGCACCTAAGCCCAATTTTGCGAGCAAGCAAGCGTTGATGAAGAAGAACGAGGCCGTGGCATTATTTACGTTCGAGGCGGACCAGCCTGGAGATCTTGGTTTCAAGAAAGGCGATATCATCACAGTGCTGAAGAAGACGGACAGCGAGAACGACTGGTGGTACGTCTCAAGGCCTCCTCCCATTCTAATTTGAATATGACTAACCTGTAATGTAACAGGACGGGGATGATCGGCACAAAACACGGGATATTCCCGAGCAACTATGTGAAAATGAATGAGTAGAGAGAGGGGAATCGTTGGCACGTCTGTTGAGATTGCACGGACGGGACGGCGGTGCTTCTAATTAGGTTCCATTTCGGTGATAGTTTTTTCTTCTTTCTGGTTTGATTCTGAAGGTGATATCATTTTCAAGTTCTGGCTTCAGCGTTGATCCGCATGGCTCTGGTCTGGTTGGCGTTTGGGGCGGATGGGAAATGGAGGATCCCATGTCCGCCCCCTATTTTGGAGCCCCTTTTTGTTACCCCACTCTCCGTATCTCTTTGTTCTTCTCGGGGGATACGAAGCGACCCTTTTTAGACACCGCTACGCGGTCGCGGGTGGACTCTGAGGGGCTGAATCTGGTTGTTTAGGTAGAGATTTCTATTCCCCCTTCTCTGATGAAATCTACCCATTTGAACACATGTTACAACGCTGAGCAAGAGACGGTTTCGGGGACTGTGGAATGATTCCAGTTACTCCATCGGGACTTGGTCGTGAGTCCTCGGTGAAATACCTCCCTACGATCAGGCTCGGACTCATCACAAGATCCGACCTGACATAATGGACGGGATGTCAAAGACCACGGGCCGAACCGACCGCGCTTCCAGGTTCTATGTATATTCCTGCATCTGACCTAACCCGTCTGTGCATTGCGTCCGTGCATATCGGTAAATGAGATTCTGATGTAGATGCTTTCATCCTAGGTGTTAGCGGGTAAGTAATTAAGAGGGAGGGGTTGTATTGTACATATAGCAATTGAGGGGGGAAATTCTATCAAGATCCAACCATTCATAAAGACAGAGCACACAAGTCAATAACTCGGATTTTTTTTCGTGGACAAGACAAGAAAGAAGGGATACTTACATAATACTGACATGCTAGTTAGTGGTTCGTTATGAGGACTGTTCCTAGAACCGACCAAGTTCAAAAAAGAAAGCAAGAAATAAATCACATCCGTCCAGATGTGGTGGGATCTGAAGAAGTAATGATTGCGTCAGCCGCGAATCGAACGCGGGGCCCATCGATGGCAACGATGGATTTTACCACTAAACCACTGACGCTGTTCACATGTGGATGTTGTTGATAAAGGCCGTCGGTTACGTTTGATATGTTGTGGAGTTGAGAGTGAGGGTTTTGGGTGGAGTGGTGGATTTGGGTTGCGGTATGTGGATAGAAAAGTGTTAGTATGCTTGTATTGATTAAAATTAATCTTTTTACCCTAGCCCGCATGGTTGGCGCGTGAATGAGGGTCGTTCGCAGTTGCATTTCTTTAGAAGACCAAGTTACATAGTGAACTGAAGGAAATGAGCGGATAAAGGTCTCGTCAATACGACAGATATACATACACAACCTCCCAAAATACAAAAAAGGAATGCCATAAATCCTGAGTTCAAGCTCTGAAAACTGATTAGGACCATCCGTACGTGGCCCATGTCGCCAGCTAACCCTTGACATATGGAAGTACACTTTCCCGAATAGTGTCGAAATGAACAATAAAGGCCTTGTGTTGTGATATGTATGTATGGCAACCCTTTGGGTTTACTCAGACATGACGTCCTTTCCAGTGAGGGTGAGTTCCCTACCCAACTTTAAATTGAACCCGTCCATCCATGCACGTACATATAGGGGAAAAGGCTGCGTTGTAATAAAGGAGACACCATATACCCGAGTATTAATATTGAGTTAAGCTCTCGGAATCGGCATCTTTTTTGACCCGTAGTTATGTTTGTTCGTGTCTTGTGTTGGAACCATGGTTGCTGAAGGAACGAAGTCCCCCCCCCCCAAAAAAAGCAAGGTTCTGAAGAAGAGAAGCAAAATAAAACCAGCATATCAGATTAAACCAGAATATAATGTGTAACAACAACAGCAAAAGTTGCGTATTCTAGCGGAACGACGGCCGAGCCAGCCGTTTATTGTCTTGATA
Organism: Lasiosphaeriaceae sp. G1095; assembly: GCA_027569635.1. Taxonomy (NCBI): domain Eukaryota; kingdom Fungi; phylum Ascomycota; class Sordariomycetes; order Sordariales; family Lasiosphaeriaceae; species Lasiosphaeriaceae sp. G1095. The sequence goes on along the minus strand of JAPDFK010000202.1, from coordinate 49,994 downwards.
TCTTGCGTGTGTCGGTGTCCGAGTAACAAGCCGATCTGATCTAATCCTGTAATGGATGTGTGTGTGTTTGTGCATGTGCATCAAATCCTGTGCGGCTTCACGTGTGCTTTGGCAGGAATGCTGGAATGTATCTCAGCCATGTTTCCCCCGGGCTGAGCTACGGGTTGATAGGTTTCGATTCGATCGAGGGCCTGTGATTCAAGTCAACTTCTAATTAGGGGTTCTCTAACTAATTTGTTGTTTTCCGTGTATGGCGCTGACGTTGCAAAGTGGTTTGAAAGCCCGGTTGGATGCTGAGTATTGGCTGCAGGTGTACACCTTTTGAAAGGAAAAACAAAAGTCATGGGAGACGCAATGACAAAGAGGAGAAGCAGGAGACATGAGTTATAAATCGGATGGTGGCATATATTTCATGGCTGTCGTACTCAGCGATATGACGTAAAACTCCTATCATCATGGAATTTCCATCCGGAACCTTATGGCCTAGATGCGATTTTGGCTTTTCTAAACAGTAATTTTTCTGTTTTAGACTATAGTCCCGGCTTCATATTTTGTTTCCTCGCCCCACAATCCATTTCATCCAGCACTTTACGATCTCGTGACTGGCGTTCCAGCATTGCTGTACTTTCAGGAGATGTAACCCCCCCCCCCCCCCCCCCCAGTGCTCCTTCCCATATGCCGGATAGAATATCCAAGAGAAGGGACTTCATCAGAACATACCTGACACATCACATTAGGAAGTCTGACTACCTTAGTCTGCTGTTTCTCGGCCGCCTCGGCAACCTCCACAAAAAGCCAAAACTGCAATTTCGGCAATGGCGGTCCTGTGTTGTTCCTATCTGGCAAACAACCCAGAGTAGCTTTCCGGGACAGTCTGGTGCTAACCCTCGGGGGATGGACTCGAAAGCCCGCCGTTCATTCAAACGCGGTCTGATGCCTATCGCCAACTCAATAGCTAGGCGTTGGTCCGTAGTCCGAGGTGGTCGCCAGTTAATTGGGAGGGGTGGCCTGGACTTTCAACTGCGCAAAACGAAAGTCAAAGGAGGTCCATCTCTACATGAAGTCCTCCTCTTCCGTCTCGTCGTCTGGGTGGCGGCCCATGGCCAGTCGCGCCGCCTCATCTGCGAGCGTTATAATGTCTCGTAGTAGCTCTTCTGAGCGGGTACGGGTAGTCTGCGTCGTGGAAGCTGCCGGGATGGCTGCTCCTGCCCCTGCTGGGAAATGAATTGGAGGCAAAGTATTGCTCGCGACAGTTCTATTGTCATCACCCACGAGTGCCGCGGTCGACGACGCAAGAGACGGCAGCGGGACAGTATTGTTATTCTTATAAGGGGCCTGACGTGCGGGTGCACCGCCAGTGGGCGGCGATTGCAGCTTAACCTTGACCTCGCCAGGGATGCCATCGATTCTCAGGCTCGTTGTTGGTGCAGGCGCCAGTCGTCCGTCAGCTGTGTTTGGCGTCATGCCAGGCGGATTAAGACTCGGTGGCGGGGACATGGCAACTAGATCGCGTAGAAAGTTATTCGCCGCATCTGAGCCGTCCATTAGCCATTTGAGGCAAATTTGTACACGCTCTCGAGCATATCGGTTGTGGTCGTCGTAAACACAGCAGTTAAGTAAGCTAACAATGCCATTATGCCGTATGATTTGTGCCTGTACTGTAGGATTACCGGGGCTGCTGCGATTTGTGGGCGGCTGGAGGAGCCCGGCGAGGATGTGGAGGATTTTCCCCTTGACATCGGGCCACGGGAATTTGTGTGCAGGGTCTTGCATGGGTGGCGGCGGAGGAGGTGGCGGATCACCATGCTCGTATTCATGTTCCAGATGCTCATCTTCGACCGGTCCAGGGGGACTCGGAATGGGGGTTTGCCTTTGAGCAGAACGGTTGGGCAGGTCAACAATGGGCTTTTTGGGCACGCCTGCCTCAAGCCCCTTCAACAAAACCAGTAGTTCATAGGCAGCTTCCCATTCGATGAGATACTCGCGGGTCTCCGCAAGCTCGTTTACTGTTGTGAGAAGCTCCAAAAACTGCTCAAGACCATCTTTGGCGCGTTCCATATCCCAAGTGTCGACGGGGAAGTCGGCAGGGTCGCACACATCGGCACGAATCTGCGCCTGAAGATGCATCAGAGCAGCGCATTCCGGTACAATGCGGCTGCGGAACTGAATGAAAAGGAAGTGAAGAAGTTTGACATCCCGCAGATGCTCCTTTGAGTCGGGAGGGGGTGGGTCGGTATTCCTGGCGCGGAACATGTTGTTGACAAGTCTCAGAAGGACGGTTTGAGCAGGTGATATTATGTCCTTGGGAATCCGTAGCGATTGCCATGCATAGGGGATCAGAGCGCTGTGATGAATCGCCTCCACAATCTGGGTCGTGAGCTGGAAGATAAGGGTTTGCTCATCCTTTTCCCAGACAGCAATGAAAACAAGGATCTCGCGAAGTAGGCTTCGTCCGCATTCCAGGGCCAAGAACATGCGACATCTTGTCTTTTGGAGGTTCTCCCCAGCTCTGCTCAGTGCCAGACCGGCATTGTCAAGTATGCAAGACTTGACAATCATGTGTAACGCCTCAATCTGTTTTGGGTCCAGAATATTGGGAACCTCGGTAAGAAGGCCGCTCATTGGGCCCTCGCCGTACGAGTCGTCGTCATCGACATCCTCTTCCTCGATCATGTCATCGTTGTAATCCTGAACATAGGGACGGGCGTCTTTTGCTTCTTCACCGACTGAACCCTCAGCTGGCGCCGTGCCTTCGCCAGACTGTACGGAACCCTCATGCTCCTCTGTGCGATACGAGTGCGCATAGCGGTTGACCAGGTTTGCCTTGCAGTTTTCTGTTCGCTGCTGGGCAAACTCGACCATGGGCATGGGAACGACCCAATCGTCGTAGTTCGGATCACGGACTTTGAGCCACCAAGTGTCGACCTCCCTGGAAACACGGCCGTAAGCGCGATCTTGCTCAAACTTGTCGGGCTCATCCTCCTTCCATTGTGGAGTGATCTTGGCGTTGTCGGTCTTTACTTCATAAGCTCGGGCCAGGACAGAGCCCTCGGGCATCCAGTTCCAGGCGAGCGGGGAGATCCGGGCCAGATTCCCTGGAGGAAGTCCTCTGGCGGCTAAGACATCTTCGTATTCTTGGAGCAAGTGACGAGCCTTGTCGCAAAATCGGGAGTTTCGCTCAATCCAGTTTTGAACTTCCACCTTGGCAACCTCGGGGCGGAAGTCTCCAAGCCCGATGTTGGGATCCTCGTCATCCCCATTAGCCTCGTCGTCAAAAAGCACTGTGGACCAGAATGACATCTTGTTTCGGTCATTTTTAGCGATCCAGTTGTGAGCTTGCTGGAGGCATGTTACGAGGAGCTTTTTGTCTGCAGCGGCGGGATTAGCACATGAATAGCCTATTTACTGCGAAAGAGCTCGTGGCATACATAGCTCAGTAATCTCGCTCAGCTTCGTCCGGGCCGACTCCTCGAGGATCTCGCCGTCATAAGCCTTACTCGTGACATTGACGCAGAGGATGATGGTCTGGTAGAGCATCTGGTCGAACTGGGCGGCGGCACATAGGTCCTGGGGAATCTCTGGCTCTGGAACCACGAGGAGGTTCCTCGCAATGTGCATGAGCTTGATCAACAACTGCAGGTCCTCCTTGAGAGAAGGATAATTCTTGGTAATCAGAGCCGTGCTCTCCTGGGCGGTGACGCCCTTTTCTGGGTCGTTCATGCTGGCCAAAGGTCCGATGGAACGGGTGGTCAAACTCGGGATGGCGGCAGCAAAATCCTTGGTAAGCCAAACCCATATCTCGACGTTCCTCGACAAAGTCTCCCTACACGACCGTCGTTAGTCATGTGCCAAAGGGGCAGGGCTTGGGGGAAAGCCTCCATACCGAACGTCTTTGAGATTGTGGGTCTTTTCCAATGTCCTCGAGATGAATTTTGTGACGTAGGCCATGGTGCGAGGCCCGATGGCAGGGTCGAGCTTCAGCCATCCCTCAAAGCAGCTCATGGCCGACGAGAAGCAGAGCTCCTCGATGGACAGGGGACGAGGGCCGTCATCCGCCGCGGCCGCGTCCCGGCGGCTGACCGAGGCATCCAGATCTGGGGCAACGAAACTATACGACATGGTTCTTTAACTGCGCGTGAAAGCTGCGGGTATCGTATCCTATGCGACCCGTGACGACTTGGCCAAAGACACCACCATGTCCAGCAGTGAGGCCAGAGTGGAATGACTCGTCGCTAGAGAGCACAGCAATCAGGCATGCGCCGACTGGCGCGAAATGGGATGCTGACTTGTATCTATATGGGGGATGTTCGGTCTTGTGCAGAAAGCTTGATGTGTCGGCAAATAGCTTGAGTTGGTGCAGGAAGAAATAAAATGTGCTTTTTTTTTTTTAAATTTTTTTAGGTACGTGAATGAGCCTGTTGTGGTGAATTTTTGATAGTTTCGCTGCTCACTGTCAGGCCTGGGCTGCGCTGTGGTGGGCTCCGCAGGGGTCCTGGAGCCTCTTTGATCGGATTATGACTCTGCATGCAAACTTCCCTGGATCCTGCACTGGACAAGCACAAGATGGGGGGACGAGCCCCGCTATCGGCAGCTTGCATGGGACATTTTCAACAACCCCGCCATTGGGGGCAACATCATCATTATCATGATTGCGTTTGTTTTCAACCCTTGATAGTAAACAGTCCGTTCTATCCCCTTACGAATAAAAGAAACACTATTCAAGATGGCTGCAGCATGGCAGGTTAACATTGCCATTATCGGTGTGTCCCCAACTTCTCCACAAAGGGGTATTCTCAGTTCAAACAGCGCACTAACACGTTCCCACCAAAACAGGCGCTGGCGGGGTAGGCAAATGCTTTCTCGCGCAGCTCGAGCAGCTGGCCCAGCGACGCCCCAGCCCCAAGCTTGTGCTGTGCTACATCTCGACCTCCAAGAAGGCCGTCTACAGCAGTGAATACTCTCCTATTGGCCTTGACACTGCCGTGTCGGCTGTCGCATCCTCGTCGCAGACGCCGCTGGCCCTGCCCAGCCTGGCCGAGTATCTGAGCAAATCGGGCTCAAAGAGTGTGCTCGTCGACAATACCAGCTCGCAAGACGTGGCTGATGCGTACCCGCTGTTCCTCAGCCAGGGGATTAGCATAGTGACGCCCAACAAGAAGGCCTTCTCGGGTTCGTACAAGCTGTGGCAGGATATATTCAGCGCGAGCGCCCTGCCCGGTGGTGGGCGCGTGTTCCACGAGTCATCGGTCGGCGCGGGCCTGCCCGTTATTTCGACGCTCAAAGACCTGGTCGACACTGGTGACGAAGTCACCAAGATCGAGGGCGTGTTCAGTGGCACCATGTCATTCCTGTTCAACTCGTTTGCCCCGACCTCCGGGTCCGGCGGCAAGTGGTCTGCCGAGGTCAAGAAGGCCAAGGACTTGGGATACACGGAGCCGGACCCGCGGGACGACCTGAACGGACTGGATGTGGCGCGGAAACTGACCATTCTCGCCAGGCTGGCGGGTCTGGAGGTCGAGTCCCCGACCTCGTTCCCTGTCCAGAGCCTGATCCCCAAGGAGCTCGAGTCTGTCGCCAGCGGAGACGAGTTCTTGGAGAAGCTCCCCGAGTTCGATGCGCAGATGGAGGAGACCAAGGCGGCGGCCGAGATGGAGGGCAAAGTTGTGCGGTTCGTGGGCAGCATCGATGTGGCGGCTAAGCAGGTCAAGGTTGGGCTCGAGAAGTTCGATCGGTCTCACCCCATCGCCTCGCTCAAGGGGAGCGACAACATTATCAGCTTCTACACCAAGCGGTACGGAAGCAACCCGCTGATTATCCAGGGTGCCGGTGCTGGAGGCGACGTCACAGCCATGGGCGTGACAAGCGATTTGCTCAAGGTCCTTGCATCCTTGTCCTAACCACCAACCCTACTAATGCCGCCAAAATAAGGGAACAAAAGTGTTCACGCAAAATGCGGAATGGGGTACTGAAAATAGGCGCTTTGGCTGCTGCATTCGTTCTGGTTGTGCCTTGACAATATAAATAAATATCCTCTCTGCCCGGGTATAGTGCCATATACATATTTCCCCGCAGCGCAGCCATGATGTATAACACACTCGTCAATCTGTCGCTTCCTTCACTTTTCTCCCAAGTAGTGAGCCTTTTGTGTTCGAGACGTCAATCGAAGAAACATCGGCCGGGGTATCGGGGGTAGTAGTGTCGTCGGGAAGCTGTTTGTGGCCAGTTCGGCGTCTCGTCTTCTTGCTGGCGGCGACGGAGAGTCTCCAGAGCCATAGCATCAAGTCGTAGATGACAAGGAGGATGACGGGGACGATGGGGGCAAGAGCGAGAGTTATCTAGCATCTCGAAGTCAGTCCCTGTGCTGCAAGAGTTAGGGGTGGGCGGGCATTAAGACTCACAAAAAACCACGATATCATCCGCAGGATGTAATGGTACTTGGTTGGGACAATACTCAGCTCGGTGAACCAAAGATACCAGGTGTGATAGTCCTTCAACTCGGCCATGGAGGGGAGACTCCAAGACATGTTTGTTTTCTCGGGATGCGTTTGCTTGGTACCGGACCACGCGTAAGCTTGGCAAGGCAAAGGCAGGTAGCTAAGGGAAGCTAGCTGTGATGTGTGTTTGATGATTGACTTTCTCGGCCGAGTCTAGAACCGAAGTGCGTTGACGGCCGCGCTTTCAACAATGTTGGGAAAGGATATGGTCGAGGCACAGAACAGTTATCCAGGTAGGTTGATTGTCGGCGTGTCTGTCAGCTAGCTGTTCGGATTCAGGTCGAGTCTGATCATGTTGTTATGGTGGGTTGCAAGATAAAGTTCCATCAGGAGAGCTTGGATGGATAAGTTCGAGGTATTTGGGTATGTATATGTGACAGATAATGGGGTGACCCGCGCTGCTGCTTCTGCTGCTGCCGCGGTGAGCTAGTCGCCGCTTTTGCTCGCGCGACCGAACCTAGGTACCTCGTAGCCAAAGAGTGGAAAAGAGGCACTTGATTGATTTGTCGCGTGCACACAGGCGGGCCTTCCCAAGACGGCAATTCAGGTGCTGTTCGGGAAGCCCCATTCCACGTGACAGCACGAGTTCAAGAGCTTACCTACGTGATTCACCCCTGACATCCTTGTTGGCGTACTGCCTAGCATGCAGTTCAGACACCTCACCAGTGTGTGGGTTGTATAATACACCATTGTCAAACTTACCTAATCAGGGCCGCCAGAGACTTGTCTTAAAATTCGGGTCAAATAGGTGTTTCTTGAAGCAAAGACCTGATTACTAACAAATCAGTAGGTAATCTCGAGTCAGGTACATAAGCATGTGGGACGGGCAACTCCAACCCGGTGGGGCGATCGTGTGTCTCCACCGAGTGACCCAACCGGCCAATCAGGAGTTGGCTCAGTTGGCTCAGGGGACTCGAGGAAATGTTGACGGACCGTAGTTAGGTACTTGCATATATATACAACTAGGCTGAGCTCTCATGAGGGGACTCAGCAGTAATCAACTTGCATTCAGCATTACACATTGTTCTCTGTACTTGCTTGCATCCATTGAACATTTGCATTGATACTCTATCTTCTTGAGACATTGGTCGTCACGCAACGTCCTTGCCCACAACTCCTTGTCATGAGCCTCCCAGGACGTGACTACCCTTTTGTCAAGCCGTGTCTTGCCACGACCGTGACAAGAGGGTAGGTATAGTATGGAGCGACGAGACCTTCGTCGTTCTCGATGCAGTGTGTGTGAAAGGAAGGACTTGGCGCCGGGCCTGGGAACGTGATTTTCACAATTGTGTTGGCCAGCATTGGGAAGGCTTCCGTCTTTCTGCTCCGGGGTTGTTTTACTTGGGCGGCAAAGTGCCCTTGAATTTGGTTGGCCAAAAGAGTCACCGAAAATGACCGCGAGCGACTCTCTGAGTAACCAGCTGGACAGTCATACGCGGGTCATGACCAAGGTCCCTGAACAACCCCCCCCCCCCCCCCCCCCAACTTTCAATCAGCAATACCACTGTTTGGCGCGATCGTTCACAATCTTGTCGGGAGAATTTTTGATCGAGGGAAGCTCTGATAGACCGACGGCCTACTAGTCTATGAGTGTATCCACATAACATGGCCTTGGAATCGCGAAACTATAGTTCTGTCCTGTGCTTCCTGAGACTGGAAAACGGGACGTTCTGGTCACCAGTGCGCTGCCGTATATCAACAATGTGCCACACCTCGGAAACATCATTGGGTGTGTGCTTTCAGCCGACGTTTTTGCCCGCTAGAGCAGAGGACGTGGCTTCAACACAGTCTACATCGGCGGTAGGCCGTAAAGATCAAGAGGACTGACGTACGGCCTCTCCTAGGAACCGATGAGTACGGAACCACCACAGAGGCACGAGCCCTCGTAGAGAATTGCACCCCACAAGAGCTTTGCGACAAGTGTCACTCCGTCCATGCTCAAATTTACGAGTGGTTCAACATCAGCTTCGATATTTTTGGTCGCATGACGACACAACTCCAGACCGATATCACTCAAGATATTTTCTTGAAGCTCAACGAACACAGTTTCTTGAAGGAGCGCATGATTTCTCAGCTCTACTGCGAGGAACACCATTCTTTTCTGGCAGATCGGTTCGTTGAAGGCGAGTGTCCGACCATCACTTCAAGCTAGCTGAAGGAAGGACTCCAACCCCGCAGCATTACCAGGGACATGAGATGGGGAACAGCAGTACCTTTGCCAAGCTATGAAGATAAAGTCATTTATTCATGGTTTGACTGATGCCTGCATTGGCTATATATCCATTACAGCCGCATACACTGACCAGTGGGAGAAATGGTGGCGGAGTCCAGACGACGTTCAACTATATCAATTCATCGGGAAAGATAACGTTGTCTTCCATTCCGTCATGTTCCCTGCCTCTCAAATAGGCACTCGTGGTACTTGGACAAAACTCCATCATCTCTCGACAACGGACTATCTTACCTACAAAGGCGGCAAGTTCTCCAAGTCTCGTGGCATCGGTGTCTTTGGGGATTCGGCTCGCGAAACTGATATACCCTCGGATATCTGGCGTTTCTATTTACTCTACTGTCGACCTGAGACGGGTGATAGCGAATTGACCTAGGTAGTGCTAACAACAACCTGCCCCTCAAGAATGTTGGCAACTTTGTCAGTCGTGTCTTGAAGTTCATCAACTCACGCTATAACGGTATTGTGCCCAACTGGGCCGAATACCGCGAGCCCTCCTTCAATGTCTTCAAAGAGGACGTCAACCAACTCCTCACGCAATACAGCCGGGGGCTTGACGCTGTGAAGCTCCGTGCCGGGTTGCTCACCTTCCTCCAGATATCTCAGCGGGGCAATGACTTCCTCCAATCGAATAAACTCGACAGCAGCCTGTACGAGAATGAACCCTTAAAGTGCGCCACAGTCATCGGTCTTGCCATTAATTTGGCTCATCTTTTAGCATCTGTCATCGCCCCGTACATGCCAAGCACGGCCATGTCCATCAACATGCAACTTCGTGCCGACCCGCTTCCCATCCCTGGCTCGGATTCCTGGTCAGTGGATTCTATCAAGTCTGGGCACGAGATTAGATAGCCGGAACATTTGTTCTCCCGTATCAAGCCAGTGAAGGCACAGGGATGGCGAGGGAGATACGGAAACGAGGAGGCCAAGAAGATCAAGGAGGAGGCGGCCAACAAAGGTGGGGCCGAGAAGGCAGGCCGTCCCCTGGGGTGCTCAAGCTGCTCCAGTGAGCAGGGAACTGAACTAAGTGGTCTATGGAGGGTATGGTGTAGTTGGAGTGTGGGCGATTACTTCTTATCACTCACTGGTTGATGGGGGGGGGGGGGGGGGGGCAGGTTCGTCCGGGACAGAAAAAAATCTTAGCTACCTACGTTTTGAACTTGAGCTGCTGATGAGCTTTGTGTTTCTCTGATGTGCCTTGTATTGGGCCGTTTCCCCTGCCCCCCTGTTTACTGTCGCCTACATGTAAGGTATGACAGCTAGAGAGACGCTGTGATTCCAAGCGTCAAGACAACAGTAGAAGGCTCAGAGAGTTTTACCATGGCCCTTTTAACAGGTCCTGCGTGGGGGGCTGTGGGAGCTGCCGCCCTGCCAAAGCTTCCGAAAAGCCCACACATGTACAGGCTAATAAGCCGGTCAACCATATCAGCCAGACTCCCCTAAGGTGACGTTGTCTGAGTTGTGGATGATGTCGTTGTTCTGGATGAAGATAACAACAAAGTTAACAACCTTGAAGTCAAGAGTGTCTTGGAATTATAAAGAGAGAGAGAGAGAGAGAGAGAGAAAAAGTCGCATGGTATTATTGTTTTATAACGCCTGACCCCCAAACCCAAACCCAAACCCAAACCCAAATACGCCATGCTGCCGTGCTATGAATACATGAAGTACACACACAAAGTAAGGCGTGATGTCCTGTTACTAATGGATAGGTCTCCTGTGCTGCTGACTGCGAATCGCAGCTTCAACTAGACCTACAAAGTCGTCCTCAATCATATATGTCCACTCCGCCTGTTGCCAGCCAGCCTCAGAGGTAGGCGGAGTCCAGCCGTCGGGTAAGGATGCATTGTTGACAGTCGCGTTCCATTCCTCGAACCACTTGCAGCGGCCGACAAAGTGGGTGAGCCCGCGCATGCGCGCTACGTGGCGGAAGCCGAGCGACGGGAAGATGGGCGGGAAGATTTCAACGACAGCAGCCTCAGGCGGCAGAAACAGCACGTGTGCCATGCCTGCCCCGTGGTGTCCTACTAGAACGTCGGTGTTCTGGACCAGCTTGACTTGGTCGACGAGCGAGAGAGCAGCGAAGTCGACGACGTTGAAGACTACGTTGGGGAATCGTTGCTGGAGTATCCCGACCATATGGGCTTGGCCGTGGAACTTGCGCGTCTCCTTGCGGTCGACGATGGTGACGACCAGGTTAGCGTGTATGTCCGTCTCCAGGCGTGGGCGGATTTGGAGATGAGCCAGGATACGGCGCACAAAGCTATCGATGAGGGTGCGGACATGGCAGACCTCGTGCTCGTATGACTCGAGGAGAAAGGTCCAGAAGGGTGAGCTGGATCCAGCGAGGGGGACAATAACATTGCCGTAGCATTCGCTCTGGGGGAGGTCGGCCATGCGGATAGGCTTGTTCCCCGTCACCATAGTCCACCAATCGTCGAGCGGCTCGTTGCGGTTATCCTCGAAGACAACGCGCACGTCGGCCACCTCCTTGTCCGTTATATACGGCTCCCCAGTTGCCGGATCGCGTGCGAGGCGAATCGCCTCGATCGAGATGATGGCTTGCCAAATCTCCATCAGTTTGTGCCATAGGTTGACGTTGCCCTCTCGCTTGGCCAGCACGATCCACTGTCCATTGTTGGACTGCGCCGAGCACGGCGGTGCGGCGGCGTCGCCTGTGTCGCTTGTCAAGTTGTCGCCGAACGTCCACGACTTGAACTCTTCACCGGCCCCCGTCCAGAAGAAATAGGATCCCATCTGATTTACATCCTGGACGCCTTCGTATTTTGTCGCTCCCTCGACGCTCTCTTGGGCTTCGATAGTAAAGTTTCGCAGTCGACAAGGGAGCTTGACAGAGGCGCCCGACGGGCCGCGTGAAATCATGACGCCACGGGCCAGGCAGAGGGGGTCGCTGTCCCACGGGCCTTGGAGTCGATCCGCCACGAAGCACTGCATCGAAGACGGGGAGCCATTCTCGCAGTAGTGATGCTGCTTTTTGGCGATGTTGCGGATGTAGGGGAGGCCGTAGAAGTCATCACACTTCCTCTGGTCTTCAGACTGGATGAAGTAGTCTGGTAACAGGCCATCTTCCGGGATTTGGACTGGAGGAAGACGGGTTGGTGGTGGCCGAAACGAAAGCGCTCCGTCCCATCGGTTGCTCAACAACAGGAGCTGTGCGACGACGACGATGCAGGCGAAGACGGCGAAAGCCGCCAGCCATGTTCGTCGGGATCCAGCCAGCATTGTCATGCAGAGGCCGCTCAGCTGCGCCTATTGTGTCGACATATATATATCTTGGAGCGACTTTTCGCTCCGCGTTTCCTATGGGGAGGAAAGCGGCGGGGGAGGGGGGGGGGGGGGCATCTTTTCAAGTCCCCCATTCAATAACCTCGCTCGCAGCGCAGCCCCCCATGGCGCGTTCCGTTGGCGCCAGCTCCGTTGAAGACGGGGGTGTGGGGTTTGAGCGGTTCATAAAACAGTGGGCGCCCACTTAAAGCCGACCAACTGCACGGTCTATGTAGCGATAGCCTGTCGCTGAGCAAAAGCCCACGCACCAGCACAGTGGAGGAGGAGAAAGAAGCGATCAATTCAGACTGTGTGTTCTGCAGTCAACCGCCAACCCCGAACCCCAGACAGAACCAGGGATAAGGACCCACTAGTGTGTCGAGCGTGTAGGTATTTTACCTACGGAATACTGTGTATACAATCCACCAACAGGGCCGGGCCTGCTAGCAGTGTTGTTTGTTGGCTTCCTGATCGGTTCGCTGTTTGAGATGAATTGGAATATCCAGTACCTGCGTAGTTGTCTACCCAGGTCTTTTGATATGACCTGGCGTCTTCGCCCATGACGGCTGGGTCCAAGTCTTTCCTGTCCCATATTCCCTTCGTTTTGTTGTTGGCTTTCACGTTCTGCTTTTTGCGTCTCCTATTCTCGCCGCCATAAGATCTGGCTCGCATATACCTGCCGATGCTGATGGCTTTCGTCTTTTTCCTCCTAGCCCTTCTCTCTGCTGTCACTGCACAACCGCAGCCACGAGCAGTTCCTTGGTCGACTGTGGCATACGGACCTGACGGACCGTGGCCAGCACTCCGGCTTCGCCTCGGCACTCCTCCTGTGAACATCGATGCCTATCCGGGTGGCGTCTACTTCTCTCTGCTATTCACATCCGAGGTTTGTGACAACCAGAAGGCCGGGTCTTCGTCCACGTCTTGTTACGCCAGGAATGCCGGGCTGTACAATGCCAGCCAGTCGACGACCGCCTTCAACGTCAGCACCGCAGGGCTAACCGGTAGTATCCGCAACGAGACGTTCCATGGCACGCAAACGCTTCACGGCGATGCGTCGTTTGTCTATGATACGCTCGCTTTGGGTGACACCGGCAGCGGGAAGGGCGACGCCGTCATCACAAATGCCAGCGTTCTCGCCGTGTCCAGTACCTATCGCCCGCTCCCCAACGGCGGTACTTATACGCCGTTCGTGGGGAACATGGCTCTTGGAGCACCTGATAAGAATATGGTCCTCGGTGGCGCCAAGGGTTCCATCGTCCCCGCCTTCCTGTTTGACCGCGGCGATATCCCCTCGTATTCGTTTGGTTTACACATAGGATCACCGGCGCTGGAGATTCCTGGCTCGCTGTATTTCGGCGGCTACGACCAGTCCCGCATCGTCGGGCCGGTGTCGTCACAGCAATTTGTACCCGGGGCCAAAGGCACGCTTCCCATCGACCTCGTCGACATGTCCATAGGCGTGGCCGACGAGAACAGCCCATCGCCCTTCAAGTTCCGCCTCAAGAGCGGCCTGTTAGCGAGAGGCAACTCGTCGCTATCGCCGGCCCTGCGTGTGACTCTGGAGCCGATCGAACCGTACCTGTACCTGCCCGACAGCACCTGCCGTGCCATCGCCGCCGAGCTACCCATCATCTTCAGCGCCGAGCTTGGGCTTTATCTGTGGGACACAGCAAGCCCTGACTACCAAAAGATTGTGTCTCTGCCCACGGCCTACCTTGGCTTCACCTTCCGCTTCAACGCTTCCATAACCAAGAACTTCGAAATCAAGGTTCCATTCAAGCTTCTCAACCTCACGCTGACAGCACCACTCGTGGACCGGCCAACACAATACTTTCCTTGCAGCCTCCCCACTCTTGACAGCTTGGGGGATCCAGCCTCTCCCTATCGCCTTGGGCGGGCCTTCCTGCAGGCAGTGTTTGTGGGAGTCAACTGGATAAGTCCTGCGAAGGTGTTTTTCCTAGCCCAAGCCCCCGGCCCGTTGTTTTCTCCCACAGTCATCCAGAGCATTCAGCCCGGCGACTCCTCCGTCACCACCTCGGGCTCCCAAGACGCCGATTGGGTCAAGACATGGCAGGCTGATGCCGCTGTTGCGAGTAACCCTAACCCGTCGACAAGTGCGCTGCCCCTTGAGAAGGTTGGAGGAAAAGTAAACATCGCCTTGGTTGCAGGTGCAGCAGGCGGAGGGGCGGCCTTGCTCATAATAGCCGGATTGTTGTTGTGCTGGTGGCGGCAGCGACGGCAGCGACGGCAGCGGAGAATACAGAGTGGTGGAGTTGATAATACTACTAGTAATACTGCTACTAGTGATCAGACAACTCAGAGCAACCACGGCCGCCGCAATCTCCCAGAGGAGATGGAGGCTTCATCCATGCCACCGTACTACCAGACAAATATACCATGGAAATGGCAACCGAACCCCCCTGGAGCGGTGGAGATGCTCGGGTCAGACGTAACGGCGTCAAGTTATAGATACCCCGTAGAATGTCCTTAATCATGATTTTTATTTTATTTTTTTATTAATTTTTTTACTCTTATTTTAAACCAAGACTTTTACGTCGTAGCATGTTGCGGTGCAAAGGTGCAAAGGTGTAAGTTTAAAGTCTGCCCGAGCCAGCTTACTGTCTCCCGAGGCTCTCGCAAATGCTTATTACCTCGGGCATTACGTTTAAGTTTGCTTAAGGCGGCGATGTATGAGGTGAGCTAGGTACGCGCACGTGTAGTGCACATACAATTTCCTTAGAGTCTGCGAGGAGTGGCGAAGGTAGGTAGCTACGGCTGGCTGCTGCTGAGAACCTAGATGGAGAGATGAGATGGGAAAGAGAGGAGTCATACCTAGAGTAGGCTTTGTTGGGTGATCGTTTGGGACAAGAGTCAAAAAAAAGAATATTTGAACATTCATGGCGCGGCTCGTCCAAACACCAAAACCCAACTTCACCAACGTACCTGTCCAGTGTCACCACATATAGGTCATTATTAGGTGCCCCTAACTGTAGGTAATATACCGGTACCCCGAAAGATGAATGACGATGTGTTAAGCTCCTCCCCCACCTCCACCAAAGCTCCCCGCTAAGCCACTTGACCAGCAAACAAAGGGGGGGGGGGGGGGGGGCAGTCCACTCTAGCACTGTGCTAATAGAAGGCGCACACGAGCAAACTGACATCAGCGGTTTTCGAATTGTCAACTCGTCAACCATGCCTCCAACCGAAACCAACCCCTCCCCCTTTCACGATCTACTCTAACTCCGGCAATACTCGGATAGTAGATAAAAATCTTACCTCCGCTACCGTAGACTGCATTCCGTTGTCTTTATTCAACACACCACATCGAACCGATTTACAAAGTCTCGATCTCAACGCAGGTCGCGATGTCTCAAGACCCGAATCTGTACGGGCAGCGCCCGGCCAAGAAGCAACGAAAGGAGATGGCATTGCCCGGGTCGCTGTCTTTTACGTCCCAACTCAGCTCATTGCTTGCTGTACAAAATGCCATCACCAACACATCCTCTTCCTCCTCCACCGCCAATACCGCCTCTATGACCACCAGCAGCAGCAACGCCATCCCCGCCCGCGCAAGACCGTCCAAGTCGTCCAAGACGGACCTTCTATTCAGCAGCGTCAAGAAGTGCGGCAGCAGCAGCAGCAGCAGTAACAACAACAAAAAATCCAAGACGGCTCCTTCGGGAAAAACCGACAGCTCAAAACTGAACCTCAAATCCCCAGTCGGAACAGAGGACTCCAAAGCGGAACGCGCACAGGCGCGTCGCAAAATGGAAGCCAAAGCGCGGCTGTACGCAGCCATGCAGCGAGGAGACTACGTGGGCCGCGAAATCGGACTCGTCGATTTCGACCGAAAATGGGCAGAAAAGAACTCCTCCCATCGCCACTCAAACCCAAATGACTCCTCCTCCTCCTCCTCTTCGGGGGACGACTCCTCCTCGTCCTCGGAATCCGAAAACGACACCGAGATAATAGAATACGAAGACGAATTCGGGCGCCTCCGTCGGGGGACCCAATCCGAAAAGCTCCGCCAGGAACGCCGTCTGGCGCGCGGCTTAGCTTCGACGACCGAACTGGAACACATGTCTGCGCGGCCCAAGGAGCCAGAGCGCATCATTCTCGGCGACGCCGTCCAAGTCGAGGCCTTCGCGGCGCTGGACGCCGATGCCATGGAAGCCCTAGCGCGCAAGCGGGACCGCAGCGCGACGCCGCCGCCCTTGACGCATTACGAAGCAGACAAGGAGATAAGGACCAAGGGGGTCGGGTTCTACGCGTTCAGCAAGGACGAGGGCGTACGAGAGGCAGAGATGGCAGCGCTTGAGGTGGAGAGGACCAAGACGGATAAGTTACGGCAGGAGAGGGAAGAGAAAGTCGCGGCCCGAAAAAGGGAGATTGAGCTCCGGCGGAAAGAGATTGGGGAGCGCAAGGCCAAGAAGATGGCGGATAATTTTCTTGAGGGGCTGGGTAAGGATATTGCTTTTGTGCCAAGCCAAGATGAGCGACAATGACGGTGGTACCTAGAAGTGATGATGGCAAGTAACGTAGCCCTTCCTAGAGGATAGGTACCTAGCTAGATAACCAACCTTGGGAGGGCGGAAGGGATTTCAAATAGACACAAAGATACCCCCTGAACGGCCCGCCCATGGAGCCTATAGGCCCCCAAATGAACTTTTTACAAGGAATACTCCTCATCAATCCCTTACACAACGTAATGAAAGCAAGTTTTGTTCGAATCTTTGTATTTCCTTCCTCTTTGCCCCATTTATGCTATTTGTATAATGTAAAGGCCTATATGCAGCGTCTGACATCAACATAAAATAAAAACAAGGGGGGAGGGGGAAGACGGGGCAGGGGGGGTAGATTGGTAACAACAAATCCCCGCCGCCACTATGTACCTTTGTAAAAGTGGTGATGATGCGCTCAACGGTGATAATCAAGTGCTAATTAAAAAAGGAGCAGCAGCAAAAACAAATCCGCGCGCATCACCATCACGCTCTATTGTTACTCAAATAAAGGCGAGACAGGAGGCAAGTGAACGGGCAAAAGAGCCAGTTCGTTCTAACGCCTCTTCCTGGCTGTTCGCTCGGTCGTTCAGTCGGTCTCGGCCAGTGTCCGTCGTCTATGGGGGGCCTCTTCTTGGCCTGTCTATATATTCCATTATGCCTTGATCGAGTAGTACCGCTTGTACATGTCGTCGACATTCTCGAGATAGTACGTGCCAGGGGCGATGGTGGAAACATCGCCTGTTGGCTTAAAGTCCTTCTGGAGATGGGCCTTCTTCCGGAGGTCGCACATCTATAAGGGGGTTATCAGCACTCATTCTTAATTTGGGGGGGGGGGGGAAGTATTTTATCTTACCGCATCGTATGTCTCGGGGGACACTTGCCGTCTCTCAACAAGTCTGGTAGGGAGGTTCAGGACTTCGGAGATGCTCGCGGTGCTGCCGTTGATGCGGAACGAGCAGAAGCTGGCGGCGAGGCCAGAGCCGTAGCTGAACAGACCTATCCTCTTGCCATCGATGGTGGCGGGGTCCACGTGGGAGATCAAGCTCGCCAGACCGCCCCAAACACTGGCACAGTACATGTTGCCGCACATGGTGGCGACCTGGATAGAGGGGTTGACACGCTCAGCGAAGCGCTTCTTGGTGAGGGTCATGAAGGTCTTCTCGACCACCTTGTCGGTCAGAGACTTCTCGTAGTCCATATCGCGGACCTCCGGGGCAACCTCGGTGAAAGCCGGGCTCTCAGGGTCGGCGAGGTAGTCGTGGTAAAGGAGACGGGCGTACGACTTCTGTACCAGCTTGCAGGTAGGGGCGTGGAAGGCCAGGTAGTCGAAACGGTCCAGGGGCGTCTTGGTCAGAGCGCCCTCGGGCGCGGCACCGTTGCCGTTGGCGTGCCCGTTCATGCCCTTGGTGAGAAGGGTCTCGCGCTTGGAGTAGGCGCGGTAGGCTGAGTCGAGGGCCTTGGTGTAGCAGTTGACCGAGTAGTGGCCATCAACGTAGGGATACTCGCTGGTAAGGTCGGGCTTGTAAAAGTCGTAGGCGTGCTGCATATAAGAGCCACGGAGACCGGGCTCAACGACGATGGGCGCGTTGGGGCCGATCAGGATGGCGACAGCACCGGCACCTCCCGTAGGGCGGGCGTTGCCCTTGGCATAGAGGGCAATGTCTCCGGCGACGACAATACCGTCCCGCCCGTCCCAACCAGAAGACTCCATCCAGTTGACCGTGTTGAAGAAGGCATTGGTGCCGCCGTAGCAGGCGTTAACCGTGTCGACACCCTCGATGTTGGTGTTGTCGCCAAACAGCTGCATCAGCACCGACTTGACCGACTTGGACTTGTCCAAGATGGTCTCGGTGCCGACCTCGAGACGGCCGATCGAGTTGGGGTCGATTTTGTAGTTCTTGAGGAGCTTGGAGACGACGGTGAGGGAGAAGGAGTAGATGTCTAGCAGGGGGGGTACCCCGCGCCATCAGCCCCTGAGCACGCGAGACTGCTTGCTGCCTGGTCATGGCCTCCCCAGTCCCGCCCACGACCACACCCACCCACCCACACCGACGACCAAGCGTGCTGGGGAGAGGGTCGGAGAGCGGGAAACAGCGGGCAGAAACCAGGTCAACAAACAAAAATGGGGGGGGGGGGGGTTTATGAATTTCACTGACCCTCGCGATCGTCGCAGAAGCTCATCTTGGTCTGGCCGAGGCCAATTGTGTACTTCCCGGCACTAACGCCGTCAAACTTTTCGAGCTCAGATTGCTCCACATACTGTTGTCGAGTGGCAGCTGTCAGCGATGTCGGCGCAAAACAACGGCGCAGGAGACGGGAAAGAGGCTTGGATACTTGGGGCGCGGGGGAGCGCCCCCCTCTTCACGGGCCAAGGGAGACAGAGACACGCACCTGGCTGGGGAAGTAAATCTCAATGGCCTTGATGCCGATGTTCTGGGGACGGGCGGCCATGGTGGGCGGGCAATTGGGTTTCTGACGGGTAGTTTGGGAGAGAGAAAGAGGCGGTGATTGTCGTGGGAAAGAGAGGAGGGGACTGTTCTGTTTGGGTCTTTGGGAGAGCACGCGGTCTTTGAATTTAGGAGGGGCAAGTAAATATGTTAGCGTCGTCCCATCTTTTTTGACGGCTATACACCGCCGTTTTGTTGCATACTGTCTGGGCCTAGGTCCCTGTTCCCCCCACCATGCATCGATACCCTACCACGACAACCGAGAGCTCCTAAGTCCCGACTGATGACTGGTGAGGGCGAGGTGGTGGCTGGAACCGCTCGATGGATTGTTACGCACCTCCTTTGGATTTCTCACAGCGTCTTCTTGCTTTCTTTGTCGGGGGAGAAAGAGTCGAGAACCAGGGGGGGGGACCACAAATGGAGACGGGAAAGGGCTCTGAAAAGGCGGGCGAGGGCGAGGTTCAAATAGGAAATTCGAGGCACACGACCCGCAGGGGACAATAGTTGAGCGGTCCAGAAACAATACTAAAGGGGAGGGGGGTCCGCGACTAGAGGACGAGGACGACTTCGGAGGCGCCAAGAGCTAAGGTAGAGATGGGGGAATAAAGCAAGGTCGCCCCCCCCCCCCCCAGGGTGGGTTGGGTGGCTCTCCCATCGTCCTTTTATTCATTCTCACATATACTACAAGTGGTAAGCTTGATCTTCTCACGGCACAGACACGCTCACAGCTGCACATTTGGCACTCGCTCGGTGACACTCAAAGTGGCAGCAAGCACAGTCGTGCAGTTGATAGCTTTATCTTGTTCCACCTCTTGTAACCCTGGAAACGGTCAGCCCGCAGCGTGTGCGGCGAGGAGGAATGGAGGTGATGGGCATTGCAGACAGCCATGTCCATCGTTTGTTTGCCCCCAAAAAGGTACTTCCTATCATGGCAGTTCCCGGTCGAGCCACAACAGATCCCGCCGTGGTTTGACCCATCTCGGGAAGGGAACACGCGGCCATCTCCTCAAGGGTGATCGGATCGATATAATTATTCACCAGGTATTTCAGCTCGACAGGGCCCGCCATTCCTTGTACAAGGAGAAGACCTTCTTCCATCCGATCTACCGTGATCGGCATATCGAGGAGATACGTAGTAAGGCAAGATGAAATGGACCAATGTCTCTTCAGTCTGATCCAAGGAGCCACCCGCGCAGCCTCAGGATTATTAGACGGATAAGATGGGATGAGATGTAGGGGGGAAAACGTAACTATTCGATAAGAAATGATGGGTTGAAACTTGCGTACAGATTGAATATTCCACCTCAAATTATCATCCATCCCCAAAACATTAACACTTTCCATCTCATGGAAAATCCAGGGTCCAAAGTTGCCCCTCCATCGGACCAAACGGAACCTACAGGAGCTCGTGTCTGGTCTTTTATTCGCCCACGCCTGCACTTCACACCGCTGGCGTGCTGCAGGAACCGTACGTGTCACCCCTCCATCCCAATCGGCGGTGGCTTGAACTGGCACTCGGAAAAACGCTGTGAAACCTATTTCCGCAGATTTGCCAATGCAGTTTGTTTTTCTCGGGAATTCCAATCCAGGAAATCGCCGCCGGTCCGTTTTGGACTCCAACCCGATTTCTGGAGTAGACTAACCCGTAAAACGTGTATGCCCGTATTCTCTGTCTCTCCCTTTTTTTCCCTTTTTCAACATAAAAACGGTTTGCTTTCGCTTCGAGGTTGAGGAGGGAGTGGATTCCAGTTTTCTGGCCCATACACCACCACCCACCCACTGTTGCGAACGCAACCGCAACAACAACAACAACACAACAACAACAACAATAACAACAACAAACGAGATATAAAAAAATAAAAAAAGAATCCATTTTTGTGGGCACTTCAGTCAATCTGATAAAGGTTTCAACAGCCAAACTTCACTGCTGAGCAGATCAATTTTCTGCGCCAAGCCGCTCCCCTTTTTTTTTTTTTTACTTCGCCCCCATCCCATCCGTATTGTTCTATGTAGGGTTGTTGCGAAATTTCAATCCCTCACCTACCTACCTAGGTACCCCATTCAAGGTAGGGTTCAAATCATAACGTTTTGATACTTCCTCGGTACGCATTTTGTTTTCGTACGGCGTCCGTTACATATTTGGGTTGGGGTTAGGGTGCTCTACCTTGACAGGGCTGGAGTAAGTTACACCCAACTAACCCACCGTACTCCCAGACAGACAACAAGACCGCGCTGAAAAGGCAAAAATATCTCGAACAACACACAAGATGGCGTTTCCATCTGACCGTGACCGGAAATGGCTGCTCTGGGCTGGGATATGGGGTTTGGCGTGCGTTGCACCGTGGGGAGTTCAAGCGTCACAGCGGACAACAAAACAAAAGGAAGCGAGGAGGGCTGGCAGGGTAATTCCGGAAGACAAATTTCTCCTTCTAAAGAAATAAACATATATATATATATATATTTATATATATATTCATTAGCACAGTTCTTAGCTCTCACGTTGCGCGCAGCCCCTCTTGAGTCAAGTCAAGTCAAGAAAGCATACGCTCTTTATCTTACCATTTTCAATAACCAGTAATGAAAAAGTATTTCTCCCGATTCAGATTTATAATGGGACTTGTCATAGCTTGATTAACTGCAAATTCTTTCAACTCGATTCATTGAATGCAGAGTGGCATATGTATACTTGGGTAACGTAGATATATTTATTGGTCGGGAGATACTCACTCTCAACACTGGGTTTTGACTGACCTGCGGAAAAGAGCATCGCCAAAACCAAGGCAACCAGGTCATAAGTAAACAACAGGGATCACAATGGGAGAGACAAATGCAATTGATGCAAGGAGAATTGTTTTGTTACTAATCTACCTCTCTAAGCCAGTGCCTATTTTTATGTAAAATGCCAGAGCGCCCTGCTATAAACCCCTCGGTGACCCCAACGCCAGTCCATAATGCATGCAACAATCTGAACCCCGGACTCTAAATGATAAGAAAGCACGCCCAATCACATGCGGAAATGGCAATGCCGAGAAGATATAGAGTATATACCCCGTAAGCCCTCTCACGGCGACCCGTAGCCGGAGTCAGCACTAGGCGTCTTCACCCCCGGCTCGCCAACGTCACCCTTTGTCACGTCGTTAGACTTGACCGCGTCGACGATGACGGTAGGGACCTCGAGCTTGGGCTTAGGGGTAGCATCATCTGGTACCTCGGCCGTTGTCGTAGTCGTCGCCGCCGCCGCTTTCTCGTCCACAGCGGCAGAGGTAGGGGTAGGGGCAGGGGTAGCGTCGACAGTCTTGGTCTTCTTCTTATCCTTCTTCTCCTTCTTGGTCTTCTTCTTGCTCTCTGTCTCAGATTCCGACGCAGACGACCCCGAGTCAGACTCGTCCGAGCTGGACTCTGAATCAGAGCCGCTCTTCTTGCTGCTCTTGGACTTTTTGGAGGACTTGCGCTTGGTCTTCTTCTTCTCTTTCTTCTCCTCCTCCTTCTTCTTTTCTTCCTCCTCTTCCTCCTCCTTCTTCTTCTCCGCCTCCTTCTTCGCCTTCTCCTCGGCATCGCGCTTATCCTGCGCATCCTTCAGCTCCTTCTCCTGCTTCTCCTTGCGCGTGTCCACGACCCACTGCTCGGCGCCCTCGACAGCACCCTCCGGGCTACGCTTGTTCTTGAGGAGGAAGCCCTGGATCTCGGCCGGACTAAATTCGTGTGCCGGGATCTTGGCGGCAAACTGGTCGGCCAGCATATTGACGTGGGCGATGATCTCGTCCTTCTTCTTCTTGGCGTCAGCAGCCTTGTCGGCCTGTTGCTTCTCCTCCTCGAGGGTGAAGCGTACCGGCTTAGCGCCGGCGAGCTTGATAACGGGGGCATCGTCGCCTTCCAGGGGAGCAAAGATGGCGCGGAAGATAGAAGCTGTCATCTCGACGTCGGCGCGGTCGAATTTGACGATCATGTCCACGCGACCAGGTCGGATGAGTGCCTTGTCGAGCTTCTCGATGTGGTTAGTGGTCATAATCAAAACCCGTCCTTCCTGCGAGGCGACGCCGTCGAGGATGTTCAGCAAGCCAGACAGAGACAGACGGCCGGCCGGCTGATTTGGGACGGCGGCGGCAGCGGCGCTGCCGGGACTCTTGCGCGTCGTCTTCCGGGTCTCAGTGCCTTCGGTGTTTTCCTCGTCGGTGTTGTCCTTATTGTCGTCACGGGTATGAGTAAGACCAGCAGTATCAATGTCTTCCAAGAGAACAACACATCTCCGGGGCAGCTCCGCAAACAGCGACCCAAGGTTCTCTTCGCTTGCGGAAACCGAGCTTAGGCTGACAATGTAGATGCGCATCTTGAAGAAGCCGGCGAGGGCTAGGCTGAGCGACGATTTTCCAGTTCCAGGGGGGCCGTGGAGGAGGTAGCCGCGGCGGTAAGGAATGCCACGGTTCGAGTACCAACGCCGAGTTGCCGGGTTGAGATAGTCGGTGACGTCGTCGATAAGGTCCTTTTTCACCTTCTCGTTCAAGATGACGGTAGAGAAGGGCCGCGAGGTGCGAGCCATGCACCGCTGCCAGGTCGGATCTGCGGACGCCGTCTTGGTAGTGCCTCTATAAATCAAGGTCTTGGCCTCGTCGCGCTTCATGTAAGCCTGCCGAGCCTCGTGAAGCAGCTCCTTGAGAATCCAGGGGTTCCGTCCAAAGCATGAAATGGAGATCTCCTCCGACTCGCTGACAGCCATGAAGGAGGCCTGCTGCTGGTTTTGAGACCGGCGGAAAATGAGCAGGCGGCCCTTGTACCAGAACCAGTGGCTGCCAAACGTTGGCGTATAGGCGAGGGCCTTCTTCTTCTTCTCGGACGACGGGACAGTGTCGGCGTCGTCTCCGTGCTCCTCTTCGGCATCGTCATCGTCCCAACGCCAGAGAAACCACGAGCGCGAGTTCAGGTTAGTGTTGACCACGAAGCGGCGGGCGCTCTTGGCGAAGCGCTGCGAAGCCACCCAGCCCATCAGCATGTTGTAGATTTCATCGTCGGTTCTGATGTCGACGACCGACATGAGATGCGACTCGGCAAGACCCCCAAAGTAGTCGCTGAAATAACGCCAGACAAAAGTGAAGGCGCCGCAGAGAAGAACCAGGGGAATGTACAGGTTCAAGTCGATGTGGAGATACTTTTGGACGGCGTTAGAGAAGATAGAGAAGCCAGGGAAGAAAAAGTCGAGCAGGACCATCTGCGGTGCTGCAGCAACCCCTTCGGCAGCCGTGTCGTTGCCCACCGCCGGCAAGGGGATGTTCGAACTCATGAGCGCGTCCAGAAGACCCATGGTGACGGTTTGGTGCAACGATGGGGGGGAAGGTAGAGGGTGAAGCCCGGAAGGATAAGTTGGAAGGGAAGAATCCGGGCAATTAATCAGTCGGTGTTGGTTGGACTTTGCTGTTTGGTTAACCAACCAGCAATGGCCAAGTGAATGGGCGACAATGGCTTGGGTGAAGGTATTCGAATAACTGCTGGGACTGAATTGGGACAGAGGATGTAGGCTAGACCTTATATAAGTCGCATCTCATGCGGACTGATTGGTCATGATCTAGGTGACCCAAGTTGGTTTCCCAGGATGGAGGCGGCGTGAGATGACAAGGCAGCCGCAGCAACCTACCAGTATACTACCGCACGGAACACAAGGTTGGTTGTCGCCGTCCGATCTGCGAGGCATCCCGAGCTCGGCAGCAGCTTGACCAGTGACGAGGTTCTTGGTTGTGGCTTGTTTCCGTTCGTGATGACCACCGTCGTCCTCACACAGCCCGCCCATTCGGTAATGCCATGCCATGCACGCAACTCGTATCCACGTGTAACTCACACCAACCCAGCACATGCCTAGTTATTTGTTCTATTCATGGTTGATGATGATGCCTGCCTTTCTGCCTTGCGGGGATGGCGAGGGCCGAACCCCTCCCCTCCACTCCCTCCCCCCTCCCTCCCCTCGGCGATGGGTTGGCGTGAGACGGGTGGCCAGGATCTCTCTAGCGTGTTAGTCACAGGCCGTTCAACGGGCTGCCTGCCAATGGAGAGCCGCAAGTCTTTGATGGCTCCCCCGTCAAGCATCGCTTATTCATTGGGCCTTGCGGTCTGGAGGATTGGACGCGGCCAGTTGGAGATGCAGCGCGCTGGCAGGGGCACCCATTCTTTTGCGTCACCAGTCCAGTAGAGCCTGGCTTCCATGCCTAGGATACGTAGGACATTGGATAGGACCAGGAGTCTGGCCGATGAGTCTTTGAGCTTCAAAGTCCAGACCACGTAAAGAAATATCAAGGGCAGCATAACAAAGTAATCTGTAAAATTGATGCTCAAAAGTGAACCTACCTCTGTGAGGACATGGAACCTTGGCATGTGGACATGAAAGAGATCCATTCCTACAGGGAGACTACAGTGGGGGTTTCGCGTTTGGGCGCCCGTAAGGCGGCGAAAAAGTCCGACCAGGCGCCACCGACTATGGGCGCTGCTCTCGCTGACAGTTTGTGGGGAGGCGGAGGCGGAAGTGGACCACCCTCCCTCCCTCCCTCCCTCCCTCCACACAGTCAGCCAGCCTGTTTCGAGCCGTTTGGCTGCCTCATCTGAACTTCTGAGGCTCTGAGGATGAGGGTAGAAACGTGGAAGCCGCAAATAATTCACTACGTTATTCTAAAAGCGCTGGCGGGTACTCCATCACACCAAAACATACTAAAAGAAATGACAGTTTCAGCGTGATACCGTCCTCAAAAAGTTCTTTACAAAGTCCGAGTTTAGTGCCGTCCTCCATGTCTTCCATCAAAACATGGAAAACAAACGACGAACCAACAGGACCACTTGCTCCACTGTCAACCCTGCTGTGGCCGCCTTCAAGTTCCAAGAAACCCTAGGACGACGGCGCTTGAACAAAGCCACGCCTACGCCGCCGCATCAATCCTAGACACTGGGGACGGACATTAGGACCAAAAATCCCTGCACTTCAGCGTCCGGCGAAAGACTCCCCATCAAATGCATAATGAAACCCATTCTTTCTTTCTTCCTTCCCAATCTCTATCCAATATACTCACGGTGGCGTTTCCCAATTAGTAAACTCAGGTATACGCCACTTTAACACAGGCCAGGCAGTCCTCCGGAGTTTATCGGCATTTCAACCGATTTGACCCTTTGACAGAGAGAGAGACAGAGGGAGGCCGTTGAGAAGCTCCCGGCCATTGACGAATCACAATGGATTCCCAAGTCCGGGGGTGGTGCAGTGCCACAAGGCTGCCTTTCCATCTCTCCGGTTGGATGATCCCGTTTCCTACCTCCTTACCGCGTTCGTGCCGCTCTTCGATGTGGCTGGTTGCGACGTAGTATTGAAAAGGTGAGCCCACTCCATCTAGATTCATACTCAAGAATAGAGGAGAGAGAGTCGTTGAGCGTTAACCCCACCTCGATAACCCACTCACCGACGGATACCTGCCAAAGGATCCCCCCCCCCCCTGCGAGTGTAAAGAAGACGATAAGATCCAGCGGCCAACCAGGCGGCCACAGCCTCCGCCGTATTCAACGATCCTGTTCCGTCCCTGACATATAGGTATGACGTGTTCACGTCTCCCAAATGGAAGGGCTAGTTTGTTGGCTGGCATAAAATACCAAACTTCTCTTCATCCTCGTCCGGGACTATAGGTAGAGTGCATAGGCCTACTCTGGACAAGGGCGGCTAACGACTGACTCACCGAGAAAGTCCTGGCATCGATTTATGTGATTCGTCCGCATCCCGGGTGCATTGCCAAGAACTTGCTTCACCTGACAGGCAGCAGCCGCTGCAAGATTCTGACCTCGATCACAAAGTCGCATTCGTGCGTGCGTCTGTGGTGGGGTCCAGTCCTATGCTGACGGCGCCTAAAGTATGTAAGTAATAATAAGCCTTCTTTCAGCTGGTCTTGACCGCATATGTCCTGCTTCTTTCGGAATGAATCGATGTGGCCCATACATGAAGTCGCTAGAGTTAGCAGCGTTTCCAACGTCAGCAGATAGAAACAAGAGAGCTTCATATCTCATTAGGCTATCAAACGATATTGCCTCCGTTCAATCCAAGATCATCATTGTGAGAAGAGAAAGAGGGGGAAAAAGGCATTTTCCTCTCGCACCCAAGAAAAAAAAAATCCCCTTGGCTCCAGCATGGAACTGTCTTGAGAGAGAGCTTGGAAACAGCTCTGCCGGTTCTGTTTTCCCGACAGCGTATATTACTCGGTGAACTGGTTCCGAGGTGTTTTTTTGGCATTTCTTTTTCTCTCTCCGATAGAAAAAAGCAAGCCGAGAAAACCCAAAAAAAAAAAAAAAAATCCCTAACCTATCCAAAGGAAATAATAGCCCCGGATTGCCTCGTTTGTGTAAATGGTAAGAGGTTGGTATTACATAGCGATGTACGATCATATGCCCCGTGTGAATCGCTCAAGGAAGAGTTCAAACGCCCAAAGGAAACGCTAGTTCGTAAACTCATACAGCTTGGCTCTAGAGTGCTCTGCACAAACAGAAAGCCTTAAAGACCAAACACTTTAATACCGTTCGGGTCTTGGCGGAAACCGTCGTTTCCTCCTCCCTGTTGGGGGGGAGGGCCGCCAGGACCGAACGCGGAGGGAGGACGGCCAAAGCCTGGCGGAGGACCACCGCCAAAACCGGGTGGCGGAGGACCACCACCGAAGCCGGGGGGAGGAGGACCAGCGCGCATTCCCCCTGGTGGCGGCGGGGATCGTCGAGGGACATTGGGGAATGGAGACTGTGGTGGCGGACCGTAACCGGGTCGGAAAGCGGCAGGAGGAGGAGGGCCCTGAGGAGGACCTTGAGGAGGGCCCTGAGGGTGCGGCATCATACCCGGCTGCGGCGGAAATGGGCCACCCTGGAAGCCGCCGCCGCCCGGAAAGCCTCCTCCGGGGAAGCCGCCGCCGCCACCACCCTGGAAGCCGGGTTGGAAGCCGGGCTGGAAGCCGGCTTGATTGACGAAGTCTTCTTCGAAGCTCCCGTCACTGCTGCCATCGTCATATTCGCTTCCGTCGTCCTCATCACTGGAGAAGTGACCAGGGTGGCCAGGGTGGCCAGGGTGGCCAGGATGCTGAGGATGCTGGGGATGTTGAGGGTGCGGAGGGTGTTGGGGCCTGCTCCATGGATCACCGCCGCCTTGATTGGATGCACGGGAACCCCGACCGCTGGCGGACTTCTTGGGGGCTTTCCTTGGGGTTTGTGATCCGTGATCCGAGTAGTAGGTCATGCCTCTGGCCTCGAGAAAGACCATTTCATAGTTCTTCCTCCGGCTGGAATAGGACGAGCCCGAACCGTTGCTCTGGGTCTCAAAGTCGCCGCCCCAAGTAGTTTCGTACAGTCTCGCAGCCCTCACTTTCTTGGGCTGCCGGCCACAGATGTAGAGAAGGCCATTGACGGCTGGAGTGTCAGGGAAGCGAATCTCCTTGTAGCGGGTAGTTCCGCCTGAGGCACGACTGGAGGATCTAGTCCAGCCAGAGCTTCCAGAGTGAACAGACATTGTTGGCGAGAGGAATTGAAGGAATATATAAGTTGTACAAGAATGGGAGAAGGACAATTGACGGGATTTTCCTGCCTCTTGACCGAGAGAAAAGTGCAAACAGGCGGCGGGCGGGCAACACTGAAGTCCCACACCGACGTCTCAAAGAGGGAATACAAAGAAAGTTGTCCGAGGCGAGATGTTTGCTGACAACAATTAGAACTAGGGGAGAAAGTGCTGTCAAGGCGAGCGAGGAAGACAGGGTTTAGGGAAGAAGTTGGAGGGAAGAGAAGATCGGCACCAAGAAGATGGGCGTGGCCCCTAAGATATGACGGGCTGTGCAAACAGTATCAATGGTCGGGATGCTCACCATGTAGGTAAGGATGTAGGAAAGAAGCACAGCACAGGCGATTGCCCACTCCGCTGCCGAGTCGGGCAAAGTGGCGGGCACGATGGCTGCAGCATGCATGGTGTACATGGTTTCACGCACAGGACCCGGGCTAAGAGGATGAGAGCCCTCTTCTCAAGCAGGTGAATTGCCAGTGCGAATCGCGGATGGGCCAGAAGCGTACGGGCCACGAAAAATGTCTCTGATGCATCGCCAGCTTGCTTGGTTGATCAATGTCCCCAAGGTTCTGGAGCCTCGCTGTCAACGAAGCTTGATAGGCTGTGAGGGGATCGGAGAGCTACAGCCTGCGGGTGTGTTTGGTTCACACACTGGGGCGACGGCGATTGGTGATCCGGCTCTGAGGAGCCAACACAACCCCCTTTTCTTGCCCCTCCTCACGCCCTCCTCGGGCGCATCCCACCATGTCATGTTCACAACCAGAAAGCCACACGCCCTGCTTTGGAGAACGGGGCGTTGGCGTTCGATTGATTGGGGGCCTTGGGGCGTGCCCGGCGTTGCAGTTGGTGCTGAGCGCATCGCGCAGCTTGGCGGTGAGGCCAAGATGCGGCTGCTCGCATCGGTCTTTCTCTTGCTTTTTTCTTTTTTTTCTTCTCTTGCAGTTCAGCTTGGGTAAGCACTGCAACCCCAGGGGCCGAGAGGGGGTTGGGGGGGGGGGGGGGGGATGGCGGTCACCCCGAAACTGAGGAGACGAAAACAATGTGGGATTTTCACACGGGGCCCATTGGAATGAAAGTCGACTACTGAGAACTTGACAAGCTGGGCGGACTGTGAAGTGAGGCTACGGTGTTCTATGTTTGGCGCAAGAGGGGTTCTCGCCAGAAGAGAAGGCTGCCACTACCACACCGCTGTCGAGGAGGGGTGTGCTCTTCCAAAAGCAGAAGGGGCGGCCCACCACGACGTTGTGTCGGGAACCCACACAGATCCATTGGATCCGATACACACACCAGTCGAGGAAGGTGCCGACTGGCCTGGCGGGGGACCTTGCCTTCAAAGTTGCCTTGCGAGGAACATGGAAGACGTGAGAGAGAAATTTATTAACCTCAAACAAACGAGGCTCGCTCACCCCACCCCACACCGGGCAACGAACAGCCAGCAAATCATGGCATCATACGGTGGGCCTCAAACCTTGGATGGAGGAGGGAGGTGATACCACTGGGACTGTACAACCACGTTGCTGGCTTTCCCAAAGTGAGGCTGCTGTCGTCGACCGAGTTGCCGAACAGTTACATGTGCCATGATCCATCATCCTCCTCAGAATGGTGGATGTGGATGGTGGATGGTGGGATGGTGGATAGTGGCATGGTTTAGAGTACATACACCATATCACGCCGTGATGGGGCCGCGGTGAAGGGCCCGAGCCAATAGTCGACGCAACCTGGCGACAGTGGGCATCCAGTCAATTTCTGGCGGCTGGCCTTTGAGTCCTTCCGGTTCATGTGCAACACAACATGAAGAGAAAATTGGAGGGCACTGGGAGTGTAGTCTGGGGCCCCAGCGGTCGCTAGCCGACTGGCGGAACCGTTTATTATCTAGCTAGTGACGGGATCGATTTCATGGATCGATAGATAGGTCACCTCAACCCCGCACCTCCTCCTCTAACCTCCCCTCTCACCGGCTCTCTTCACCCTCGACTGGCGGATGTGGTGCCTGGGGACGATTCACGGCGAATTGACGAATCCCCGAGATCCCCCACGAGTAACACTCCCAAACCTGTGTGTGTTGTGTGATGTGCGTCCTTCCTCGGCAGAGGGTTAATACCGAGTCAAGTACAGGTTTTGTTCGGGCTGAGAATGAAAAGTGCACAAAGATCGCTCACAATTCACAATCGCGGGGTTTGATGTTGATAGCTTGAAGAGATAGTACTGTGTAAGACAAGAATGCCACCTTCCGCGTTGCACCCCGGAGTCCCGACAGGCACCTGAAAACCACCTTACCTACTTACTCGAGTACATACAGCCAGGGGCAGTCAAAGCGTTCCTTGTTGGGTCAATGGATCCTGGATATCTGCAATGGCTGGTCTTCCACATGCCACCTCTTTTTCTTTACGAACTGTCCATAGTTCTCGGTCGGCACCTTTCTCCATATTCGATCCTTTGTATTGTTGTCACGGTCCTACTCCTGTGCTTCCGGGGTCTGGGAAGCCATATATCCAAGAAGGCTCCCTGGGTCGCTCGCCATTTCCTTTGGCTGCCCTCGCTATTCGTTCGCAATAGCAAAAATCTGCCATTTCAAGTCCATAACGATAGTGTCGGCCCACGAAACAGTCTGGATGATAAACCCGTCGCGGCTCACGGCCAGGCGAGCCTCGGCGCGAAAGTTCCAATGCGAATTGAACCAGTAGTACTTGAGCATTGCCGCAATCGCCGGCCGTCGCTGGAATTTGTTTTGCGCGAACTCAATAAACGTCGGCTTCCAAACGTGGTTTTGCGGTTGGTGCTGGCTGCCGAGGGGCACGTCTAGATGTTCTTCGCCCTCCCAGAAGCCCTCGATGGCGGCGCCCTTTTCAAACACAGCATACCCAGCCTTCATGTATTGCAGCCAGCCGGTGCTGGGTAGAAAGACTACTAGTTGAAATCCTTCACGCGTCACGTTTCGTACGCCCGTCCTGGCGCCATGGGAGTTGCCGTTGGTCTCGGAGAAGACCTCCATGATCCACGTGCTCACCTCGACGTTGTCGGTTGCGTGTGGCTTCGGGAACTTGACGTCCCAATACGTGCGGCGTCTGCCGTCTGCCAACGTGAGGATGGGGTTCGCTCGCCCCTCGGGCATTCCAGGATTGAAGACGCGGTATTCGGTTCCTTCGTAGTCCATGGTGGTCCAGCTAAACTGGACACCGCGGTCGCGGAGTTTCTGCGGGACCTGGAGCCAGGACAGCTTAGTATCGAAGTATCTTGTCTCGTCGTTCCGTTTCTCCCACACTCGGTTGGCCCGATGGGGGTCGCCGACGTTGAGTCTGGTGCTGATGGGGCCAAATTTGTTCGTTGTGCTGCGACAGCCAAAGTCGATGTGGGAGATGCCGACCTGGATATCTTCTTCTCGATCCACCCACACTGAGTTGGGGTCGTCGCCGCTGTGCACCCTATTCCCATTCCCGTTGTACACTTCACCGCAGCTGGCAATTTTGTGCGGTGTGAAGTCCTCTTTTGGCCACGCGGGGCAGGAGGTCACCCAACTGACAAGGTTCTCGGTAAGTGTATCCCAGTATAGTTGGTCGTGATTCACCTCGTCTTTGTCGCCGGCGAGCATATTGCCGTACATATTGAGGCACTGGGTTAAGATTGGGTCGAGCTGGGGGAGAAGCAGGTCCAGGCGAGCCCACAGCGCAAAGAACCGATCAAGGGTCTTCTCGCAGAGCCCATTGGAGACGTCAAACATGTCCATGACGTCGGACCAGCCGTTCAGATGGGGGAACCAGTCAATGCTGGCATCGAATGCCCATGCCCCTTCCGTCCTCGACAACTCCCTGGCAAAAATGATCCACTCGGTCCTAAGCCCAGCAGCGGTATCCCTCATGGCATTGACACCGGTCCGAAGCGCGTCGTGCTGGACTCTCATGGTCTTGATTTGCTCACGCAAGTCCATGGTCAGCTTCGTGCCATCCGCAAACACGCTCAGCAGCGTCTTTTGCATGGCAGCCGAATCGCCAGTAGCCAGGTTGTACTTTGTGGACTTGAGGGCGAGGCACAGCTCAATGACTGTACGGCCGGTCAGATATATATGCTTTCTCTCTTCTATATAAGATATCGGATGTGCTCACCTCGATCCCGAATGCCAGTCCACGAATCAAGACTGTCGAAAATTCTCTTGGTCAACGGCCCGGCGATGCCTGTTTCAGCATTGTACACGGTGTCAAGCAGACTATCAAACTTCTTGTGCCACTGCCATACTGGATGTTTATTGCCAGTTTGCTCGAAAGCAAAGCGGTACTTTGCCGAAAGGGAGGGAGATGCATTTGCAGGCCACACGGCGCCCGAGCCTGCGAATGCCTTCTCGAGGGGCTGTCTGACTGATTCTCTGACATCAGCCGAGAGGGGTTGTAAAGACATTCTGGATTACGCCGCCTGAGGCCAAGGACAGTACATGCAAGTTCTTAGTTGAAACAGATACTTAGGAAAATGTTTGATACTTAGTATCGGGACACTCTTTGCAGCTGTTCGGAACCCCGGGAACAGAGTTAAAGAGACAAAAAAAGAAAACAATGGGATCTCATTATCTGCAAGCCCGTGGCTTAAAGCCACTCCGTGTGGATCCAATCCACCCCTGAACATATATTGAGATTCGATTCAATATATTCTTCAGCTGAGAACTAGCAAACAGAACTTACCGATTTCGAGTTGATCGTTGGCCGCGGTTAACTCCACCCACAATCAGATCCACGAGTATGTGCTAGTTTGGGCTTCTGGGCCTCGATAGCGTCTGGGGGATGTCCGCGGATGGCCTGCCACGCCACCTTACGGGGCCCGTAGCGCGACCCGCCAGGTGCCGGGAACCCTTGAAGGGAATCGCGATATCGTGGACCCTGCGGAGTGGCGTAGGCCAGGTAGGTATTTTAGAAAACAGAAAGGGAGGAGGGAGGAAGAGAAAAATGTTAACCGTTGCTCGTTGCTTGTTGATCTCACGAGGTCGCTGTGTGCGACTTCTGCTCATTCAACGAGCTCACTCATCATCACGCCTCTCGGCCAGTGAGTGCAAGAAGCAATGGCTCCATACGAAAAGTTCACGACACTTCTCGTCAACCGGAGGAATGAGCTGACGGACCTTTCAAACGAGGAGTACTTGAGATTTGGCAATCATGTTAGTTTTGCTTCTCATGAGCGGGCTTGGTGAGACTAACCATTTGCCCTCAAGGTATACGTCCTGAGAAGGGAAATCAACATTACGAAGCTGCTGGCTGAGCTGGCCGGCTCCGGGACTGAAGGCGGGACAGAACATCCCATCCAGCACTTGCATTTGTATTGTCATCGTCTCAGCGAGACTTTGACGGACGACGAGCTCAGGCTCCAAATATCCGACCGTGGTTGTACGCTCCGGTCGCTCCACATCTTCGCCGTCCAGCTTCCATCCTTCAAACGGCTCGTTGTATCTGGCAACACGGGCGCGCAGCTATCTCTCTTCTACGACGCCGAGTCAGGTCCCGCGAGCTATTGGATCAACCATATTGGCTGTGAGGCGACTCATATCCTGCGAGGGGAGGACGCATGCCTTGATCGTGAGGCGCCAGCATGCAAGGGCCGCCAACATTTTAATGCCGTAGCGACGGGCTCAGCCGGGATCCAAAGCACGCCGCAAGGAAATAACGTAAAGGCCATCCCGTCAGTCTACTGGGATGAGCTACGGCCGCCCCGTCCGGTCGAGTTCGAGATGTTTGGCGAGCATGCGCGCCGGCTGCGGAATCTTCCGCGCCTTCTCGATGATCTGTTCACTGTGGCTGGCGAGGAACTCATGAGCAGTCAACCGAACCTGCCCAGTATCAGAGCCAAGCTTCGCTTTATCACCCTGTGTGCGCGTGAGGCACCGCATCTTGTCGGACTCGTGAACGAGTCCCAGACACTCCTCAGCCGGCTCGAGCTGCCCGCAATGGATATCGGCGGCAAGCCGTTTGATGACTGCTTCTTCGTGCCCGACAAGGTGCCAACGACGCTCGACTCGGTCATTGGCGTTCCCATGAACATCCTGCTTGGGATCAGCCGCAAGCTCGAGAGCGAGCAGGAGATGCAGAGCCTGCGCGCTCTCATCCGAGAACAGGGAGGCGCACTCTTGAGCAGTATCGGCAAATCTGTCGGCAGCACCATTTCCAAGGCAAGCCTTGACAACGAGGCTGAGGAAGCCGCACACACGACCGAGACCGTGATGGACAAGATGGATGACCTTCGCAGGTACCAAAAGGACATGGATATTGCCAAGGTTTCCTTCAACAAAGGCTTGGTCGCGTTCAAGGAGAGACTGGAAAAGAAATTTGTGTGGGATATACTCAAGTCGGTCATCGAAGTTGGGGTTTCTGTTGGGATCGCCATTTACACAGGCGGTGCTGGTGTCCCCCTCACAGTCGGAGCCGTCAACAAATTGCTCCAGTCGACAGGAGACGCAATCAAAGAAGCATCTCGGCTCAAGTTGGCACTCAAGGCGCTTATAAAGGTCCTCTTTAAGGTGTTGCCCAAGATTAACGAGGCACTCCAGAATCACTCAAGGAACGCCCAGGTCGGCAACGGCGACGACAGACGGGGCAGCGAACTGGTGGACAGCCTCAAGGCCACGGCAGGGACCATCAGCGACAAGCTCCTAGCCGGCAAGGCAGGCGAGCGCATTGACTATCTCGGTCTCCAAGCCGATTGGCGCGAGATGGACATCTGCACCGACAGTGCTTTTGCAGCTATCAAGGACGAAATCAAAGATGAGTACATCGAAGGCATGGACGAGTACCGCCTGGCCATGAAAAAGCTGGCCATCCGAGGCGAGACGCTTGTCGCTGCGCTGAAGGAGTCGTACGAGACTCGCACGCGGTACATGGTGACCGTGGCCGACGTGAAGGCGAAAGAGGCCGCCATGGAAGAGATCAAAAGTCTCCAGCAAAAAGTGATCAACGGCCAGATCCAAGAATCCATTGCCTTCATGCCCATCAGGCACCGGCTATTGACGGAGCTCTCACAGCGACGACGCGTGGTCTTCAACATGCTGCACCAGGGTGTGCTGGCACTCGTGTATCAGTCCAACGATGTCAAGCTCCACAAGAAACTATTTGCCTCGCTCTCGCCAGCCTTGGGGGCCGACCAGCTTGCAGACCAGTGGGAGGCCTTCAAGAAAGCAACCATTGAGGGGCAACAGTTGCAAAGCAAGGACATAACCGTTAGCGCGGCAGAGGCATTCCCAGTCGGCTGGCGGGACCTTTTGTCCAAAGACTTTGAGGCTCCCTTTCGGATCCCACCAACGCTGAAAGCGCTCAATTTCCAGCACCACATGCGCATCCGGAAGATATATGCCGAGTTCGTGGGCTTGACACACAGAGACGGCACAACGGACGGCATCAACAAGCTCGACTACACCATCTGGCTCGGCCCGCTGATGACAGACCGGGCAAGTCCGTACAAGAACGCGCCCAACAGCAAGGGGACAGTAGTGCAGTACTACATGGAGCCACAACCGCTCGTCAAAGCAGGGAAGAATAATAACCTCATAGATGACAAGAAGGACTTTGCGAAGCGTGCCTTGTGCTGCTCCGGCAAGGTGTCGTTCAGGAAGGACATCGTGGAGGAGGCGGGGTGGAACCTGGAGACGATCACCGACGTGAAGCTCAATGTCAACTATGAGACGTTGATATTCCCTAGTTAGTCGAAAGCACGGCAGCTAGTGGATGAAATACCATGGGTGCTTGTACAGTACAGGACCCGAGCTTCCGAATAACAGGGGAGGATGTGCTCTGGTTGGTGACTGGGGATTTAATATGGCCAGTCAGTATGGAAAGCGACAAACATACTTGCCATGCCAACACAGGAACGTACCTTGCATGCAAGTCGAGGTTGGTGATACCAGGTCTCCAGTGGTATATACGTGCCCCAGAATTATGCGATCCATGTGCGCCCAAGTGCCTTGTGAAGGTGCCGAATACAGTCTTGGGGATCGAAACCAGGTGGCTAAAATGGCACCTAGGACAGGCCTGTCTGACTGTGTGGTGAATGTGCCTAGCCAGATTCAACTCGTTGCTACATTGAATTTCGGCAGAGCTTTGAGGCAGTTGGCAGCGAGGACGGAGACGCTCAGTCCCAGTTCACCCCTTTTCTCTGCTCTTCCTTGTCAACATGGGGTCGATATGATATGATGGCAACGGGGAAACACTCACTTACATGCTCAAATGTGTCACCGGGTGAAAAACGAATCGAGTCTCGTGCGGCTGGTAAGTGTACACCTACTTTGTATATTTCCATACGTCGGATCCCTTAATTATAGAAGCTTCCGTCGCCACCACACTACCGTATGCAGGTGCTGCAGCAATCAACTAGGATTTCACCCGAGAACATTGCAGACCAGCAGGATCGGCCATCGTTATTGCTTCGTGTCCGGAAAAAGCCAGCGAGAGCTCGCAAAAGCAGAGCAAGATGCACCCCACAATCCAATAATCTGAATAGATACAGTGCACATATCGCTTGCTGAGTTCTCGCGAAGCTTGTGTCACAAGCCGTTTGGGGTTTCGCAGCGTTTGCCGGCACTGGACTCCAACCATTTTCGACGGCGATAGGTTGGTGCACGTTCCGCTGGTGACTTTCATTGGAAAGCAAAACGACCTTAAGATTTCGGCGAGGATCTACAAAGGTACACAAATAGCTACTACATACGTAGGAGCGATTTAGAGTTTGAACCTCCACCTTTCTCAAACCGAAAACCAAACGAGGGAGAGGGCAGCGACTTCCCAAGTTCCCAAGCATCGCCCCGCCTTGAGCCCGCCTTGACAGCCTGGGCAAGAGGACATCTCCGGCTCACCTTCCTTGGCTGCCAAGTTGCGTGATGAACGCTGATGGAGGAGATCCCGATCGCGCAATGTCAAAATTAATGGCTTTCCAGATTCGCTCGCAATTCGCCAGACTATAGGGTTCTGGCCAGCCATCTCGGCTGTCTTTGCTGCCTTCCGGGGCTGCGTCCAACTTGGGGTATTCTGTCCACCGGCTCAAATCGGCCAGCGAATCTCGAGTCGGTCACATATTGCTTTTCCTGCGGGCCATAGATTACGGTCGCTGCCGAAGCCAGGCTCATCAGGTGTTGTTGCGTGCGGACAGCCAAGACTCTTAAAGGTGAGTAAAGTACTGTACATACCCGCTCACTGAGAGGGCTGTCATCCTTTTCCTTGGTTCCAGCCATGGCATTTGTTGCGCATCCTCGGGGTCGCGCGCTCCACTAGCCAAAGTTGGACGAGTGCGCGAGGCGAGCGCCAACGCTGGGCGATCTGACTTGGCCAAAATCGAAAAATCACGGTAATCTGTTGTTGAAGACGAGCTTCATCGTTGGGATCGGGCCCGTTACCGTCGTCGCCATTAACCTACTTGAACTAAAGTCGCTGGGTGGCACAGGGGTCCAACGGTGCCAGCGCCGTCCACTGTGATCGCTCACTGCCGGACTCTTAGGCTTAGTTCATGTGGAGAGAACTCTCGGCTCAGTCGATGTGGAGCGACGGCGGGCGGGCGAATCTGCGCATGGAGGAAGGAGGAGCCCTGATGAGATCGAAATCGGCAGCCAGAGTGGATCGACGGGCTGGCTCATCCCTGCTGCAGCCATGGAACAGCGCTGCCAAGGGATCTGACGGAGGCGCTAGGGCGACAGGCCAATCAAAGGCCCCTGTCACCCCCTTCGAGTCCCCCAATGCAAGTCCGGAGTGCCAGCCCAGAACTGCATGTTCCTGAATTGTCCGAGGACCTCCTTGTTGTGTGCATTGTCTCCGTCCAAGTCTCATCCGGCTATTCTCAATGCTCGTGGCTGGACTTCGAGGGGAATTCTGGCCAGCGACATTGCACATTACACATTGCATTTTGCTCACTCGCAGCGCAGCGCAGCAGGGAGTGGAGAAAATGACTTGCTGAGCCTTTCGTCTTTTCAGCCTGGGAAGCCGCCTGCCAATCATCTCATCCCCGCGACAATCAGTCACAACCCTCGTTCTGCACGGTAAATCCGACCGACATTTTCCTGGTTAGCAGCCACCTGGCCATCCATCCTGACACACATACGGCCGACGACACCATTCGAGCGCCCCCTCCAGCCCTTTCCCTTCCCCTTCACATCCGCAACTGCCACAGCGACAGCAGCAGCAATAGCGACAACAACAGCGCCATCATCAATTACTCCATTCCTGGACGAGGCCGTGCAGCGCGGATTGAAGAGGGCGTCGATGACCGAACCGGGGCTGCGGCGTCCATCAATGAGTAGTTGATGGTGCCGACTCCCCTTTTGCCCCCTCCACCACGCCCAGGACTGCTGGCGTTTCAGCCTGTAAACACGCATTGGATTGCGACGACACCGCGGCCATGGATCCCACAAACAACAAGAACAATGAAATGGAGCGGAGGAGATCGACTAGGAATTCGGTCAGAGTATCCATGAGCGGCGGCGATGACGACCTCGAGTTCGCAGCGGGTCTGATTTCGGACGGATTTCGTCCCATGCAATCGTCCAATGATTCTGGCCTGGGGACCGATTCGTCAGCGACGCCTTCCTTTGCCGCTCCCTCCTCCACGACTACTCTCGTCAGCGAATCCCATGACCCGCAATCGAGGCCCCAGATGCCTCAGATGCCTCAGATGCCCCAGATCAGTCGTCCATCCAGCACCTCAAAACCCCACAGACCGCACGAGTCCCTCTCGCTTCAACATGACTGTGGCATGGGTTCCATCGACGAATCATCCGGGCTGACCCGGACGTCGAGCATGTCGACTGATTCAGCGGCCTTCATCCACGCCGAATCCCCTTATCAAGGGCCAGACGGCCCTTCGCACCCCTATCAAATGTATCCCCAAGATGTGAGGCTGGCGAGAACCATGAGCACGACGACATCGTCCACGATTCCCGTGTCCGAGCTGTCTTATGCAGGACCGAGAGGGCCGGCTCATCCGTACGGTCTTTACCCCCAAGGCACGGGGGTTGAACCGACCAACCTTTCACCAGCGCCCATTATCCCTCTTGGGTTTCATGGGCTCCCTGATCAGTACCACCGGCGGATAGGTCCCGAGGGAGAGGATGTTGCCGACATCATAGGCCCAGACGGGCATACAGAGCAGCTCCCTCCTTATACCAGATACCCAGATGAGGCGTATGCCCAGAAAGTGAGAGATGCTGAAGAGACTGCTGGAGCCAGGGTAATACCTGCTGCTCTGGTAATGCCGGCCACAGAGGCAGGAGCAATACCAGGTGCCGGAGGCCTCAGACTGGCAACCAGAAACCCTGAGTTCGACTCCACCGACGATTTTGGCTCACCTCGGTCACGGCATTCATCACGAAGCTTTGGCTCCGACGTCAGCCACCATGATATCAACACAGCGGCTGCGGGCGTGTCCGAAAAGCAGAGGCCAACCAAGAAGTGGCAGAGGTGGATGAAACAAAGACTATGGGGCATTGTTCCATACTGGGCCATAGTCATGTTAGGTGTTGTTATTGTGCTGATGGGAGTGATACTGGGCTCTGTCATTGGCGCCTTTCTATCCAAACACAAAAAACCGTCTCGCAAAGACTTTCCGTACGTTATCCTTATGTCAGGGAACTAGCATCGTAGCTAACAGCTTGATATAGGGACTCAAACTTGTCGCCGAGTGCTACGTCAATGCCAGACGCTACCCCCATTCCTACGCCTTCAGATCTTACGCCCATACCGCTGGGAACTTTCGGCATGCCCTTGATGGCGAGCCGCGTATCAAGTTCATGCCTCAGCGACTCCACACAGTCGCAGTCCTGGGGGTGCTATTTTGTCATCTCTGGCCTGTTTATGACCATCACTCGGAATACAGACCCAAAGGACAGTGAATACAGTGTCAGCATCAACTGCAACCGCTCTTTAACCTTGAAGGAAAACGTTTACTCTTATGGCGAGCAACCACCTCTGGTGGAGAAACCTGTATCTTTGGAACTCGTCAACGACACGTTGGAACCCAACCGTGGGCCAGCTTGGTTCAAAATGCTTCCTTATGACAAGACTGTCATTCTACCAGCAGGTTCGCTCAGCGCGGCAGCCGGTGGTACGGTGTCCAAGGAAAAGGTTCGGCGCATAGGACGTTCCTTCAATGCTGGAATGGCCGATTTTAGACGCAAAGGGATTTTGGAAGCCGGTGCGAAGCCGTGGGTGTGCACCTGGCCAGATACGTATCTCGAGCTGTTTATCTATGTGCAACAAAACTCGAGCTGGTCTCTCCCCAAACCATCATATGGGCCTTCTCCGTCAATACCGTCCACATCGAACTCGACCTCCTTTTCGACCCCGACCTCGACCCCAACGTTGACCCCAACATCTTCCTCATCGACAATACCAGCAGCTACACTCCCATCCTCTCCAACATTGCCAACAGACTCAGCCGCACAGTCGTCCCGGTCACTACCGTTTGGTGGGATTCCATCTAACACACCACCGCCACATAGTGATCACTATTTGGGAGGAGGATACAAGCGAGATCGGGATCGAGAGCGAGAACGAGAAAAAGACCGTGGCTCCGCTACCGATAAGATAGCTTCCCCCTCGCCATCGTCACCGTGGGGAGCTATCGATACCGGCGAGGCCTTTGCTCCACCACCTGCGCCGTACCCCCGAGTTATCAAGCTCGAGGAGCGTCGCATGCCGGGCGCCCCCGTAGCTCAGTGCACTCAGGTCGAGATCCAAGGCAAAGGTCAGCCGGCTCTGCCGGTGCGTGACGCAAACGGGAAACCGATTATCATCACAATCGTGGAAAGAGAACTGACTCCTGCGCCCGCCAAACCGACTGACACGAGCGCCGACGTCAGCAAGAGGCACCAAAGTTTCCCCCTGCTCCAACGAGAAGGCGAAATCGATAACCAGTGCAGCTGCGTGTGGATGGTGACCTAAGGGATTGGTGAGTGCTGAAGTCAGCAGTTTCCTTAGGTCCAGCGTGGATTTCCAAAGCGGGTAGCATTTTCCTTTCTCATTTGTCATTCGCATGAAAGGATTCTAAAATGTATAGCATGTTTCTTGGTTCTCATTGCGTGGCGGATTTTGCGGGACCGGTATCATCATGTCAGGGCGACAAATCATAGCATAGGCACCGGTGGATCTTTATCTATCTACCTATTTCGGTGTTTTGGTCTCTCTCACATCCATCTCTATATTGTTTCTGGTCATCCGGCATGCGGCGTAATTTCTCCGTCCTATCCAGTACACTTATTTATTTGTCCATTTTGTCAGTCATCATTTGACCGCGCCATCTGAGATCATCCGGAATTTCTAGTCTATTTAGTTCGGGTCGTTATCATCCTTTTGTGCGACAAAGTTGTAATTAACCGGGGAGTTTAGGGCGGGCAACTTGGCACGGAAAGGAAACCCGACCAGGAGGAGGATATTCATATGTTATATATCTATTGGGATTATTTTGCAGTATATATCAACGAGGACTGTGTTTCATGTTGCCTTGCGGTTCGATCATCTCATCGTGTGAGCTGCTGCGATGACTGGCATTAGTTTTTTTTTTTTTTTTTTTTTTTTTTTTTAGCAATGCGAGCGCGTTTGGGTCCCGGCGCTCGGGTTAAACTAGACAGAGAGTGGAAGAAAGAAAATCTGATTTCAAAGTTATCTCGGGTACCGTGACAAGTGCTGAGGCAAGTATTGTGAGTTGAGTTGGGCACCTACCAGGTAAATCCGCTTGCTGGGACATGAAATATAACGAAACTGCGGACTTGTTGAGAAGAATGTGTCATACTCCTTACACATCTTACCTAATATAACTGTTCCTACCGCTACGTCAGTATTCAAATGCCTACGCTGTTGTCAGTTTTGTAACTGGTTAAGGAATCAATCAGTCCTCATATTTCTATGGCTTCCTAGCTAGGTACTTTGTCGAATAGACGCTTCTTTCAGCTAATGGGGGTTTGGATGGTGAAGAATATCATGAACGGTTTATATATTTCAAGTCTCGGCTTTGATATCAAGGTACGGCACGCGTGAAAATTATTCAAAGTTAATATTGTGGCTTAAGAAATAGAGACAGGAAAAGGAACTTTGGGGGGTCGACTTCTGTCATGAATTATGAAAGACAATTTTTAAG
Source organism: Lasiosphaeriaceae sp. G1095 (assembly GCA_027569635.1). Classification (NCBI taxonomy): domain Eukaryota; kingdom Fungi; phylum Ascomycota; class Sordariomycetes; order Sordariales; family Lasiosphaeriaceae; species Lasiosphaeriaceae sp. G1095. The sequence goes on along the minus strand of JAPDFK010000202.1, from coordinate 7,416 downwards.
CAAGTGGGGTTTAACGAGAATTAAACGGCCATCACTGCACAGAATATATTGGGTATTGGAGTCCGTGTAAAGATATGTGAAAATATCACCTCGAGGAAGAGGGAGGGGGATGTGATAACAGAGATACACCTATATAGGAACCCTCAAACAAGATGCATAGTTAAACCTGAAGGGGATTGTACCTGTGCTGCCAGCTAACCAAAGTCCTATATATCTACAAATATCTAGTCAGGTACATATAGTTATATATATATATATAGCAAGTCAGAACCTTGTCTATTTGCGATGTCTCTGTATATACCAATGCCCCCTCGAAACAAGGAAAAGAATATGCTATCACGCTATATACACCCTCGGCCACTCCGTCTGCTCATTTATAGCTTCTGCTTCTGCTTAACAGGCCCCATCCAGGTCTTCCAATCATCATCCAAGGTCTGCTTGGCCAAATCCGGCTTCTTGGCCCAGACCTGGAACTCGCGCTCCTCCTCGCGCCAGAACGCCAGCTCGCCCGCAATGAACTCGGCAGCCGCTTCGGCGCAGCGCGTCGTCGCCTCCATGGGCACCAGATGCCCAAACTCGGCAACAGTCACCTGCTTGACCCGCCCGGCCTTCTTTCCGCCGCTGCCCCCTGCGCCAACGCCCGTCAGCTCCATCTTCTCCTCCCGCACGTCGGGCGGGTTCACATCGCTGTGCTCGCCAAACAGCCACAGCGTCCCTGGGCGAAGGTTTGGCAGCCGGTCCATGGTGCTGGACCCTTCGGCGCGGTAAAAGGGGAAGTCGAGCGCCGTCTTGGACCAGTCGTCGGCGCCGTCGACGATCTTGGTCTCGTCGATGACGCGCTTGCCCGTGGCCGGGTCGTAGGCCTGCGCCTTGGGCCGGTAGTACGTGAAGCACTCCATGTGCTTGGACGTGGTGAGCGTGACTTGGTTAGATGTCTCGCCTGGGTACAGCCGGGAGGGTGTGTCGCGCAGCCCGTACTTGACCCACGCGTCCAGGACCCGCGGGTCCCAGGTGGCGTAGAACTTGTTGCGCCGGAACGACGCGGCGGCCTCTTCCCGCGACGCCCACAGGTCCCGCCGGTATGCAGACTGCTTCATTGGCAGGTACCCGTACTTGGGTCCCCGCGTCTTGAAGCGCGAGAGCACCGGGTCGAGCATCACCAGTGAGCTGAAGAGCCGTGGGTGTATGAGTGCGAGGTTGACGATGACGTTACCGCCGAACGAGTGGCCGACGCCGATTATGGGTCGGACCATCTCTTTCCGGAAGTGGTTTACCACGTTTAGTAGGTCGCGGGAATGGTCGAACCAGGATGCTAGAAAAAGGGGCGTTAGTTTATCAAATCAGAAGGTTGGGGGGAGAGAATACAACACACGATCGTTCCCGAGACTCGCCTCGTTGATGATGCCGCTCTGTCCTTGCCATGCCACGTCGGCAATCCAGATGCCTCGTACTCGCACGCCGCGCTTGCCCAGGGCCTGGACCATGTCCTCCCACAGTGGCTCGTAGAGTTCCTGGTTCTGGGAGTCAGAATGGTGATACGTGATTGGTGCGAGGATAAGGGGCTGACCTTGACAAAGCCATTGGCGTGAGATGCAAGAATGGTCATATCCCCTGGTTGCGGACTGGGGTTGCTTTGAGGGATGTACTGCTTCACAGAGAGGTACAATACCTCCTCCTGGGAATGTGCCGTGGCGTGAGGGTATTCACGGATGTGCTGGGCCTCAACGACATGCTCCTTAACCTCAAAGGCGGAGGAGGCCATTGCTGTGAAAAAGGGGTGTGCTGAATGCACAACTATGTGAACGGGAGGGTGTTTTTTGTGAAGGAGGTGTGATGGGGCGGCAAATTAACCGTGTACTGGTAGTGACTTTGGACGAGGTGGGTGGATGGGTGGGTGTGAACACGGCCGTGTATCCTTCAATCTGACTGTCAATTCGCAAAACCGGTCGGATGAGTTCACCAGTGTTCACACTCGGACATGAGCCGTTCACATTCGACGCGATGATATGATGTGGTTGTTGTTCAGGGTTACTTGCTGTCAGTGAGTGCCACCAAGTCCGTCCAACCCCTTCAGGGCCAAGTGCCGAGGCATTGGCCGTCGGTTCAAATGCATAGTCAAGCTGCCCGGAAACCCTCCCCCGAAGGAACCCTGGGCGGCGAGCGAGGTCGGCATTTCCCCCACCTAAAAAGGGACATATACCGCTGCACAGGGCCTTCATTAGTGACTTGAAGGAAATAAATCCTAAACATTGTCTAACAACTTTGTACGATGTTAGATAAATGAAAGTGAGAGAAGTCAGCCAGCTAAAAGAGTGCGGGGTAATTTGTCTGCTTTCTCCCCACTACCCCACCAGGTTGCACATCAAGCTGGGATGATAGAGAAGATTGCAAAGTTTCCTACATATCAATTCAAAGGTCGGATGGTGTAGTTGGTTATCACGTCAGTCTAACACACTGAAGGTCTCCGGTTCAAGCCCGGGTCTGATCATAATGTTTTGCATATTTTTGGTAGTACTTAACTTTTTTCCTTTTGTCCGTTGTCGGATTGCCTTGCCTTCAGTAGCCTCGAGCACTTTGCCGACGGTGTGTCTTCAATTCACTCAGCTAGCCCTGTGAGTCAGCTGTCAGGGTACGGGTGAGGAAGGAGGCCTCGTCTCATCAAGCAGGTGGGGAATGATACAATGATTTCACCCGTTTCCGTGGTTTGTGGCTTGGTCTGTCTGCTCTGTTTGGAGCACTTTTTTAATATAAAAAAATACACACGATATAATACCAGTATTGGTTTGCTGAAGACAATGTTGTCATCAAAACATGCACTCCTTCGTCCAAAGACGAGTGTGTCTCATCTGAACAAGTGTCGCCGACAGGGGTTAAAGAGGTCGACAAGATTGGTCAGGTGACTGCGGGTGCCTCGCGTTCCGGTGGGTCCATGCCAAGCCCTTTTTTGAAAGCGCGTCTCCAGGCAAAAACACCACTCGCAGCTTCCACCAAGGTTCCTGCAGCCGTCCACACGCCGCCCCTAGCTTTGTTGTTACCACGGCAAGCTCACCTCCAATGCTTAGACGCCGCCTTCCATTGTCTTGAAATCTGCACGTCTTCTCCCCCGATACATCTTTAACTTCTCATGTAAACATTCCCCCAACTGTCGCGTCTCATTCTTCCGCGTTCGAGATGGCGGACCCGCGAGAGAAGGCGGGCTTGCTGGACAATTGCCTCATTGCTTTTGTTCCGAGCAAGTCCCTTTCCAGTGCTATGATCTCCGAGGTATGGCAGCCACCTGCAAAGTCTTGCTTGCTACTCCGCTGACCAAGACAATAATAGCTCTCCAAGATTGTCAAGGAGCATGGAGCCGAAGTCCTCGAGCCTGACCGGAGAGGCAAGATCCGCATCCCAGAGGTCACGCATATCGTGTCGAACACGATCGACTTCGACCAGTATGTCGAAGCCCAAGCCATGATGATTCCTGTCGTCAATGCCACCTGGATCAAGCAAACCGTTGCGCGAAACAAGGTTGCCCAGGTCAGGCCATATTCTCCGGATCCCAGGATGATATTCTCCAGCGTCGTACTCACCTGCGCCGACATTCCTGATACGGACAAGGAAACTATCATTGGCGCAACAATGGCCCTCGGGGGTATGGAGTCCAAGGATCTGACACGCCAGACCACCCACATTTGCGCCCTCTCGATGGATCACCCCAAGTGCATCGAAGCCGCGAGAAAGAGCCCCAAGTGCAAGATTATCCTTCCTCACTGGTTCGACGACTGCTTCAAACTGGGCAAGAGGATCGACGAGGGCCCCTACCTCCTCCCAGATCCCGAGATCCTGAACAAGAACCCCGAGGAGGTCATCAAGATCCCGAACAGCCAGCACCTCGAAGGCGCTACATCAGCAATGCCAGACACCGCCTTGACCATCGAAGGAAAGTCTAGGGAGAGGCTTGTTGTTTTTGCGCGAAAAAAGGTCATGCTTTCGTGGGACCTTGGTCTTAATCCACGCCTGACTAAAATACTCACCGAGCTTATCATCGATGGCGATGGCAATATTGTCGACGAGGTAGACGACTGTGACATGTTCATCTGCCAATACCGCGAGGGGCCACAATACATTCGCGCAGCACAGATGGGGAAGGACGTGGGCAACCTGGCGTGGCTTTACCACTTGATTGTGCACAACGAGTGGACGTCTCCTTTCCGACGTCTGCTTCACTACCCCATACCAAAGAATGGCATTCCAGGGATGAAGGACATGAGGATCACCCTGTCCAACTATGGAGGCGACGCACGGACATATCTCGAGAATCTAATCATCGCATCCGGCGCCACCTTCACCAAGACGATGAAGGCCGACAACACGCATCTCATCACGGCTCGGATGCATAGCGAGAAGTGCGAGGCCGCCAAAGACTGGAACATCGAGATTGTCAATCACCTGTGGATCGAGGAGAGCTACGCTGACTGCCAAGTCATGAGTTTGACAAACCCAAAGTATCGACACTTTCCTCTTCGGACAAACCTGGGCGAGGTTATTGGCCAAACATTTATTGATGAATGCAAGCTTCACGACATGTTTTACCCCGGCGGTGACGAGACTCTTGACAGCGCTGCTAAGAGAAAGCGGAAGATTAACGATGCTGCTCAGGCTAATGTTTACTCGGTGGGCATGGCTAACAAGGACTTTGATGTGATGAAGGACTCTAGTCCCGCCGTTGCAAAGGCGGTTAGGAACGCGCCACGACCTGCGCCGGCCAAGGAGAACTTTGCTACCCCAGCAAAGGCCCGTCACGTTCGGTCAGGGAAGGAGAACGATACACCATCAGCTATGTCGGTCGGCTCGTCCGTTAGTCGCAGTGCCAAAGCACAGGCACTTTCCAAACTCCAGGACATGGCCCCAGACATTGCCTTGTATGAGAAGGAAAAGAAGCGCATGAAGGACGGCCATGGCCCATGGGGCGGCAAGCGCGCCGCGGATCAGATCGACAAGGACCGCACGGGCAAAAGCTCAAGCCCTGCACGAGAGGCGCCAGAGGATAGCGAGGAGGATGTCGAACAAACTCGGCGCCCGGCGAAAAGAACAAAGCTCACGCTGCCGGAAGTCGAGGTGCGCATTTGCTTAACAGGATTCAAGAGATGGGTCAATGACAAGACCAAAGAGGAAGCAGACCGGGTAAGCTTTTGCTCCGCTATCTGAAACTTGAAGTCAAAACCACTAACACGTTGGTAAACAGAGGAAACTCCGTGCTATGGGTATACAAATAGTCCAAGACACCGTGCCTTGTGACTATCTGGCTGCTCCTTCTATGGTCCGGACAATGAAGTTTCTGAGGTGCCTCGCGCGAGGCGCTCAGGTGATCGACTCCTCCTTCATTACCGCATGTCTTGAGTCCGGCAAGCGGGCGAAATTCGAAGATCACCCACTTGTGGACAAAGATAACGAAGCGAGATTCGGCGTCACCATCGAGACTGCCCAAGCAAGAGCGCGGGCCAACCGCTGTCGATTGCTCTGGGGCGTCCCAGTTTACTGCACTGCGGACATAAAGAACGGGGTGGATAGTTATAAGATTATTGCGGAGGCCAACGGGGCCATCTTCAAGACGTACCGCGCGCGAGGCGGCGCGACCATCAAGCCAACAACCGAGGAAGAGGACGGAGGCGCAGCCCCGGAACCCGTTTACCTGCTCACCTCGGCCTCGTCGTCGGAGAAGCAACTCTGGCCGCGGTTTGAGGAGATGGCGAGGAAGGGGCACATGGAGCCCCGCGTTGTGGTGTCGGACTGGTTGCTGGATGTTGCTATGCAGCAGGAGTTGACATTTGATCCGAAGTATTTGGCGGCACGCTACTTTACCGAGAACAAGTCCTGAGCGGCATCTTTTTGCTCCTTCAGGTAGTGGCCGGCCAGTGTATTGGAGTTTTGGAGTTTTGGGCGAGTTCGGTTTCTTCCTTTTCTGTCTGTTTCACGAAGATTCCCATCCATGATCTCCACCTCTTGTAAGTCCCTCCAGCATGTCTGCCTAAGCAGCGTTTATATGGCGAGCCACACAAATCCCAGTCACAATTAATAATATGACGAGAGAATGGCCTCATCACGCTCTTGCAGTGTGTCTGTCTGTTCGACCATCTTCAGAAGAACTTGACACCCTGCGAGTCCTCCTGTCCAAATATTTGTGCCTTGGCCCTCCTGACCAGTATGCTTAGAGCTTTCTGCAATAAATCGGGATCCAGGCCATGGAATTCTGTTTGGTCCTGTGTTAGCTTTCTTTTTTCCTAAACCGTCCGTCCCCCAGACAGAGAGAGAGTTGAACTCACCAGTCCCCCGTGTCGCATCGCCCTCGGTCAGCTCATACAGTGTCAGTACGCTGCCCTTTTGCCCCGTCTCCTCCACCCACGCCTCCACCAGCGCCGCCCACTCCTCCGGTGTCCGCCAGTACACCCAGATCACGTCCCCCCCTGACTCGTTTCCTTGCGTGATGTACTCTGCCCGTCCGTCCTTGCGCAAAAAATCAAAGACCTCGCGCGCGTCTGCGACGGATAACCGTCTGTTTATTTGGCTGTTGTGGAAGAGCTCTCCTTGTTTGGGAGTGGGAGTGTTGAGTTCGTTACCAGAGGAGGAGGCTGTAATGGTGGTGGTAGTAGTGACGGGGAGGCCAGACGTGGTCAGCTTGAATATGCGGTGGTGCCGGCAGTACGCGAGCACCAAGGACGACCATTTGATCAGTTGCGCGTGGTGCGTCGTCAGGTTCGTCTGCCGCGTGAAGAAGGGCGGGAACGAGTATTCCCGTGGGAAGGGGAATGCATTCCCCGATGCCCCGGGGGTAGGCGCGGGTTGGGACATTTTGCTTGTTATGTTGTGGGTGTATAGGCGGAAAATGGGCTCGAGTTGAAGAGAGGTAGGTGTTGGTATCTAGTGAGGTGAAGTGAATGTGAGGCTGCCGCAACTCGAGAGCGAGCTTCAAGGTTGTGTTGAAAAATATAGCGGGGTAGGTCTGCTGTCGTCAGTTCCCAGGGGTGAGAGGTATATAGTGGGGTAAAGGTTAGCCTTTACTCCCAGGGGGGGTGCTAGTTGGCACCCCTGCATCGGTTGATTGCGGGCATTATCAGAGATGGATGTTCACCTCAGTGCTTAAGGGGGTAGACCACTGTGAAAAAAGGTATGCCAATATTGGAACATACTAGGATAGTTCTGCTCAGTCGCTGGGTATTGGAGATATTTCTTTTTAAATAAAAAAAATTATGCTAGGATAAAGACAACCTTGGCAGCGAGCGGTAATGTGAAGCCGCAACGAACAACCTGGAGGGGGGGGGGGGGGGGGGGGGGGGGGGGGGGGGGGGGGGGGGGGGGGGGGGGGGGGGGGGGGGGGGGGGGGGGGGGGGGGGGGGGGGGGGGGGGGGGGGGGGGGGGGGGGGGGGGGGGGGGGGG
>JAPDFK010000201.1:0-85476 GCA_027569635.1 Lasiosphaeriaceae sp. G1095 | reverse complement strand
CCCCCCCCCCCCCCCCCCCCCCCCCCCCCCCCCCCCCCCCCCCCCCCCCCCCCCCCCCCCCCCCCCCCCCCCCCCCCCCCCCCCCCCCCCCCCCCCCCCCCCCCCCCCCCCCCCCCCCCCAAGACGAGCGAACGCAAGGAGAAGAAAAACTCACCCAGTGGTATTGTGCCTTCCTGACGGCCAGGCGCGAGTTATCACCGTTCCAGCATCCCCACTTGTGCTCGGGATACTTCTCGACCAGCTTCCAGCCGCGCAGATAGGCGCTGTCAAACGAGATGACCAACTCGTTATCCCCTTCCTTTTTGAGGATAGCCGTGACATCAACTCGCTCAGGCAGGAACATGTTGTCCGTCTCGAGAATAGTCACCCCGTTCAGCACGACCATCGCAAAGGTGTCAAGGCCGCCAAAGGCCAGGATGGCCTGGGCGCCCTGGGGCACGTCGGCAGCGGCAAAGGTGGTCTTGTACACCCATTGCACCTCACCTATCCACTGCACGTCGAGCTCGTTCTTGCCGATGAAGGGGTCGGGGATCAGCTTGTGGTGGAGGAGGTCCAGGTGGACGTTGGTGGGGAACTGCCCGACGGGCAGGAAGGTGTCGTCTGGCTTGTCGGCCTGCTTGAACTCCCACTTTTTGTCGACGGGGATCACGACGCGGGGCGCCATGGTGGTGAGGGGTTGTTTGTATTTGGGGGAGGGGGAGGGAGGGGTAGGTTGGTGGGGAACTTTTGTTGTTGAAAGATAAGACACTTTTGACTCTTGTGTCTCCTGGGAAGGCACGACGACGAGTTTATATAAGAAAAAAAGAACAACGCGCCCTTCTTATATAAGTCAGTCAGTCTCACGGGAGCTGCAGCCCACACGTTAACGACAGCGGGAGAGCGGTCCCCGAGGGGACGAATGACACGATCGAAGCAGGAGCTCCCCCTGTACCCCACCAAGTCTAGAGGTGCTGCAGCTCAGCGCTAGGTACCTTGGATTCTGCTGGGTCGGGTCTGGGTCTGGGTCCTGTGTGTAAGTCGACACTTTTGTTTTGTCTCTCAACCCCAGACTGGTTGGAGTCTTTCGAATGCCATAACGCTGAGCCTTGGAGATTTGAATATTCCAGCAACACCATTATTTTTATTCAGACGCTTCAATTTACATCCAAAGCCATAGGTATTGATTTTGCTGCACTTTCATGCTAGCAAACATCTGCATGGAGCTCCCTGACAGCTCCTTGACGCTTGACGATGGACGTGGGGCCATGCCCCGTTGGGACCGCTGGACGGCGGAAGGGGGCCGTCCGGTCCGCTTTAGGCTAAATCGAAATCCCACGACGGGGCTAGCTGTGGGCTCCAGCCTCGTCGCCGGCTCGTGTTGCTGGCTGTGTTGCGAATGCTGCAATGTACCTACGCTTCTTCTTTTTCTCCCACAATTCCCTCCATAATAACATCAGAGCTGTGAGTCGGGTATCTGCATACGGCATACAGATTACTCTCACTGTAAGATGCCGAGCCTGGTCTTGAACCAGACCTGAGGATCAATGAAATGGCTCATTATGAGGTGCTACCGCTACCATCTATCCGCCCGTTCCCAACTCCATGCCACAAGGTAATGCTATCCATGCCAACAATGCCATAAAATCATACACATAGGTATGTAACCAGAAAGAGTTATACCACCGCCCGTACAGCGACACTCTGCCCTCAAGCCCAGCTTTTCGTCGCCCATTAAACGGCACGGTACGCGGCTCTCCTTACCGCCTCCGTCCCAAAAAGAAAATAATAGGTTGGTATCATAGGTAGGTAATAGGTACGCCATCAGAATCACGCCCGCACGTACGGCGCAGCCTCAACAACACCCGCGATTCCGCCGCCTGTTGTTGAGCGTAAACACTTCCTCCCATTCGCGGAGTCCCGGCGGCCCGCCACGCTTGGGCCGCCTCCGACGCCTCCCCCCGGCGCCCACGTCATCGGCTGTCATGGAGCTCTTGATGCTGCCGCCGTCGCTGGCCCCGGCATTCCAGGCGCCGCCCGCGTCACCGTACTGGATGCCGCTCATCGGATCGTCCGGGTCAATCTCGCCCAGCTCGATCTTGGTGAGGATCATGCGCGCCAGTCGCCCAAACACCTCGTCGACGCCCTCACCGCTGAATGCGCTCACCTCCATCGTCACGGGAATGTTCACCGTGCTGGCCCACCGGCTAGCTTCGACTGCTGATACCTCGCGCCCATCCGGCGCCACCGTCGCCTTGAGTTGTGACCCCAGGCCTGGATGCATGTTCATGCCGGAGGTGGACGAGTATGAGCCCGGGGCGGGCGTCCCTGCGTAGGATGTGGCTGAGCTGGTGCTGCTCGGTGTGGGCGGCAGTTGTTGGCTGCCGGTATTGATCAGCAGCCCGTCACCCGCGAGGTCGAGTTTGTTGCCGACGAGCAGGAGGGAGAGATTCGGCGAGGCCAGCGCACGTGCGTCGTTGAGGAATGGCTGCAGGTTGGTAAAGGTGTTGTGGGATGTCACGTCGTAGACTAGGATTGCGCCGGCCGCGCCGCGGTAGTAAGACCGCGACACGGACCGGAACCGCTCGGTACCTGCTGTGTCCCAGAGCTAGCCGGTCAGTTGGATATTTTGGATCGACTGTGAGGAGGGCCAAGTAAATACCTGAAGCTTTATCCGTTTCCGTCGCGCTCCAGTGCCGACTTTGATGATCTTACTCGCAAACTCGACCCCGATCGTCTGCGACGAGAGGACCCGCCACTCACTCTTGACGAAGCGGTGCAGGAGGCAGGACCTGGCGATGGTCAGGTCAGTGGGTGGTGGGTGCCAAACAATGGCGGGAAACTTACTTTCCGGTCCCGCTCGGACCGAGCAAGATGATCTTGGCCAGATAATCGTACATGCTCCCCAGCTCCTGTTGTCAAACAGCATCAGTATCGCCCAGCAAAACCCAGTCCAAATTTAGAGGACGCCATATGTACCTGGTCGCGGACATCGCCCATGCTGTCCTCGCTCGCGGCCGAGGACCGCCGCGGTCTCGCCATGTTTGGCGGTCGTTTGTTTGCAACTGGGGCGGGGAAAATTCAGAGCCAAGGTCGATGGGCATGTGCGTCGGTGTTGTGCGAATGGAGAGTAGGGTTGGCCCGTTTGTCAGGAACGCGTTTGGTTTGTTTGGACAATCTGGGCGTGCGTAGGTGCGTGCGTGCGTGTTGCACTTGCAGCTGGGCCCTGGAGATTTGCGTCACGACGCTTCAATCCCGCAAAATGAAAGGGTCCACCTTGCTTATCTGGGGGACATGGATGGGACCACGGGTCCACGAGAACTTGGGAACATGCATGTGGGGGGTGGGTGGCTTGGCCGATTCAGCAGGGGGTTGTTGGCACGTCACAGGCTCACAGCATGCCACCCGTGCCGTAACCCTGAGGGCCAACGGCCACAGCCGATAAGATCGGTGCCGTTCGCTTGAGCAATCTAGCCTCTGTGTTTAAGGGCTGTCACAGGCAAGTCCATCACTGTGAGTGCACTATTCTTATTTGTAAAGACAATGGCATAGTCTTATAATCTAGGTTGTTTGATCCTCCTCTCTACCGCCGACTAAAGGGGGTATATTAGCCATGTTAAATGACTTACTCTGTGATGCTAATGCCACAATGTTGACTATAATTAGGTTGTGCAAATGAGTTAATCACTGCCTAACTTACTTACAGTATATGAAGGCTAACAAGTAATGTTTTTAGTACAGTACCTATTTTGCTTGGTATAGTCCAGCTGGGAGCCTGCTACTTAATTACAGTCGCCCCGCATCTCTACATAGAGTTGCGTCACTCCCGCTGCCATTCTCAGCCAAGTAACGACCGGCAGTTCAATAATTTTCACCAGGAATGTCGACTAGTAAACAAAATTCAATCCTGATTATTGGAGCCGGCACCTTCGGGCTCTCAACAGCTTACCACCTCGCCAAGGCCGGCTACAACCCCATCACCGTCCTCGAAAAGGGACACTCGATCCCCTCATCCCTATCCGCCGGCAACGACCTGAACAAAATCGTCCGCGCCGAGTATGAAGACCCATTCTATACCAAGCTGGCGCTGGATGCCATTGCCGAGTGGACGACGAACCCGCTGTTCAAACCACACTTTCGCCAGGTTGGCTATCTGCTAGGCAACTCGGCCGCAGCGCCTGAGAAGAGCAAGCTCTCCCTCGCAAAATCGCTCGCCTCTATTGAATCCCACCCAGCTTTTGTTGGGCAAATCATCCCCATCACTTCGCGTGGGGATATTGAGCAGGTTGCGCCTGCCCTCGACGGCCCCATGGACGGCTGGACGGGGTACTTCAACCGCCTTGCCGGGCTCGCGCGCTCCGCCGATGCGGTACGGGCACTATACGGTGCCGTCAGTGCCATGGACAGTGTCACGTTCAAGCTGGGCGACGCCGTCATGTCTCTCAAATATGAAGGTAACACCTGTGTTGGCGCCTCAGCGGCTTCAGGCAGGCAGTATACCGCCGACACGGTAATCCTCACCGTCGGGGCGTCCATCGCCCGCCTGCTACCAGAGATCGCCCCCCAAATCACCGCCAAATCATGGTCCATCGCACACATCCAGCTCACCCCAAGCGAGGCAGCACGTCTGGCGGGGATCCCCGTGACGTACTCGCGCGACCTGGGATTCTTCTTCGAGCCTGACCCGTCGACGGGGTTGCTGAAGATATCACCCAGCGGCGCCGGGTATACCAACTACGGCGCCGCCGACAAGACAGCTTCCGTGCCGCGCGAGGATATGAAGGATGGTACCATCCCAGCTATTGACGAGAAAGCTATCCGCAAGATCCTGAGGGAACACCTCCCAGGTCTAGCGGACAGGCCGCTGATCGACAAGAAGATATGCTGGTGCGCCGATGCGGCTGGCTCGGACTATATCATTGATTTCGTGCCAGATGTCAACGGACTGGTCGTCGTGAGTGGTGATTCAGGCCATGCGTTCAAGATGCTGCCGTTAGTGGGCGGCTGGGTGAGAGACTTGATAGAGAGTGGAGATCAGGCCATCGATCGGTGGCGGTGGAAGGAGGGGCTCGAAGAAGATGGTGAAGTTAGCTGGCGGGTGGGCAAGGTAAGAGATTTGAGTGAGGTAATGTAATAAGCTGCACAGGGAGTTTCTCAGCGATGAATGACAATCATATGCCCAACACCATCGTTGCGTTAATGAAAAGGTCTATGTTCTATAATAAATTACGTAACGCGGTAATTAAGCAATAAAGTATCTGCGGCTTTTTGAATTTGGCTGTCTTGAAATTGAGTCTCCCAAGTGATGGAGGCTAGGAGGCAGTTTTTAAACGTAAGAACAGCGAAAAAGACAAACAATATAAAGAATGTAAAATATCCACTACTATCGAGGCATTTAGTTTTCATTATTATTAATTAGAAAATTAGTCCCCGAAATTTTTAATTTTTAATTTTTAATCACTTCCTACAGCCTTTACAAGAATATGTCAGTTTTGTACGGGTTAATCTTTGTCTTGAACTACCTAAATAAGGCTATCTAGTTCCGATATTCACCCTCATGGGCTCCCTGTACGTTCTGCTCAGAGCCTCAGAGCAGCTGAGCTGCTACTCTCCTCCATATTACAGGTCTGTATTTGAGAGCTCTCGAGAGGAGTTCTCTCTGAGACTCAGTCTACCAGTGTTAAGGGTTTGCTCACAGTCCGGCGATGTTATCCTCCCCCGTTCTCTCCAAAGTACAAAGTGAGTGTAGATAATTAGGGGATGAAATAGCAAGGTGACGGCTCGTAATTCAAAATCCTTTGTTTATGTTTCTGACCCTTGAATAATTACTCGGTTTCACGGCTCATACAGTCAGCCTTATTATCAATTCTTGTAACTCCAGGTAATTTCATAACTTTCGCATTCAAGGTTTCCACATCTTGGGCTCAGTCACTTTTATTATTCATGTTCTTCTACTCCCAGGGAATGCATCCCTATGAGAGGGACCATATCCATGTTTATTCGTTAGAATCTCTACAGAAAAAAGTGAGAAAGGGGGTTTTTTGTCTTTCGGAATGTGAGCTAATTACTCGATATGTTGAATTTTCAAAAGTGCCGAATCGTGCCATGACGTGCATCAAGACTTGTGACAGTGTCAACAAACTCAAGAGTCAATATCTCCTCCAGTCGGCCCAACTAAAACCCAAAATCCCTGTCAGCAGAAAACGGTCGTCCAGCTCATGTTGATAGGAATCTATTTGAGTATTCCAATTATCCCTTGTCCAGCGCTTTGCCACGGCTAGCGCCCAAGTCTAGACCCGTCCATCCCTTACACCGCGCTGCCAGTCTTAACGCCTGGTTATAAATGCAATGTTACGAATCACAAAAAGTTTTAAAGTTTATCCAAAAGCACACTCGTCAAATCAAAAAACAGTTAGGGCGCTCACATACCCCTTCTTCAAAACCTCAAACACAAGCCCGGGGAACCCGTAAAGTGTTGTTGTCGAGTCCTCGCTCCCATCAAGCTTGCGCCCAACGCCCGGTGTAGCACCGCCGCTTTCCTCCCAGCCGCCGAGCAACTCACAGCTACTACCTGGACTATCGCCCCACCCGCGGTTAAGTACCATACCACGTTGCCGCTGGCGAGCCTCCTTCTCGGACGCGTAGATGGACTTCCACTCTTCCCGCAGGCTGTCTTCAATCTCAGAAAAAGCTGTTTCCGAGTTAATGGCCGAGTTGTCTACGGACGGGGCCGGCAAGTACGCAATTTCCCAGCGGCAGCGGCGGTGCCGGTTGAACGGGTACGATCCAGGTACGTTGCCGTGTAGGATAACCTTGGTGACCACCAGCCGCTCGACTGACTCGGCCTTGAAGGGCACATCAGGCAAGCCGCCGTTGCCGTCCTGGGATGGGGGCGGCCTTGACGGGGCCGTGGGCGTCGATACCAAGATGTCAAAGCCTAGGTAAAAGTAATTGTAGAAACACTCGCCCGACACATTAGCGACCACATCGTCCTCGACGGCCTCCTCTTCGTTTGAGTCGTACTCGTCTGATGCGGCGTGGGAGGATTGGTCCGTGTCGGTTAAGTCGAGATCCTGCCGCTTCAGGTCAGCGCCGCTGGGACGAGCCACGGTGTTACTAGCGGCCCGCAGCTTGTGGATGTACATGCGCTGGTTATTCTTGCGGTAGATGGCGTCGGGTGGACCAAGCTCGGCTACTAGCTGCTGCTCCGTGGTGTCGCCGAGCATGATCCAGAACGAACTGTTGGTCCATTTGCGCATAAACTGCAGTTTGCCGCCGCCGTAGATTTTGACGAGCGACACTTCGTCCGGGCAGACATCCTTGCCCTTGGCTATGGGCGCGGTAATCTTGATGCTCGGCAGGAGCTCGGTCCACAGCGTGTCCCGCGACTGTGACCACGAGTCGCCGCTAAACACGGCCATAGCATTAGGGATGGCCGACGATGACAGCAGCGACACCACGTCTTTAGACGGCGAGTAGTCTGCCTTCCGCATAGGAAATGTGAAGGCAACACCGGGGTACGACAAGACGTACGTCCCGGAGCTTTCGTTAGAGTCCTCCGCATCTGGTATATATTCCCCATCGTAGGTAGGACCCAAGAAGCGCTGATAGATATGACGGAATGTCGGGCCGGCGACCTCGGATGGTTGGGGCGACGAGCCTGCTTGGCTGTTGCTCGGAGGACGAACGAGATCGCGCTCCTTGTCGTTGGCCGGCTTCAGGAAGATGTGGTTCTTGGTAAAATCGACGACCTCGATCAAGCGAAGACGTTGCTCGGGGCCATCGAAGCGAAGACGCACGCCGTTCGCGGGGAGGGTGAGTACGATGGGATCACGGACGGGGTCGGTTGGGGAGTAGATAAGGTCGAGCTTGGGGAATCGTTGGGGCTCGGCCTTGAGACGTGTCAGGATGTCATGGAGAGAGGCGCCGAGCGCCAGGAAGCCGAGCGCGCGGCCGGGATGGAGCTGGGCCGAGAACAGCGACATTGCGGATAGCTTCTATGTAGAGGGCGAGGGAGGCAGGCCCTGGGGGGTCGTGACAATGAGCCCCTCCTGCGGGGTACAAAGTGTTGGGACTGCGTCAGCGAGCGCTGAAGCCTGAGGTCGGCGAGCACAGAAATACGGGAAGTTACAGATGGAAATGAAGCTGTTGAAACTTAGTTCCTGTTGAAGCCAAACAGATGAAGAGTCACAGCGGTTGAGACAAAGCAAGAGACGGGTTGGAGCAAACTGTTGCTCCTCGTGATCGCGACATGGGCTGGGCAGTGTCATATCATCCGCGGCAGGCACACACAATCAATGGAGGGGCAGCTACCACTTGCCAAGGGTTGGGGGTTGGTCCTAGCGTCCCCAACTGTCCACTTGTGGATATTTCGGCCAGGTTGGGCCTCTGAGCTCAGATGGTGAAGAGTCAGGATGAATTGAAAACTACTTCACTCATCATGTAAACATCTCAAAAGTCTATACGTGATTTGAAACAAAGGTATATATATGTATATACACACACATATAGGTACCTCAGTCGAATAAACAAAAAAAACGCCCCATGTCGCTCGCGGCCCAAGGACGACAACGAGACCGGCGGATCTCTTATCCAATATCTGAAAACCCTTGACCCCAACTCCCTGCCCCAGTATTCCTGGATATATGATATATATGTGGTGTACAAGCCAAACATATTTCGGTATTATAGGAAGGCGACTAACCATTCCTTGCGAAATGATAGATAGTCTCACATCTCCACCGCCTCTTGGCGAGCCCTCATAATCGTCCCGCTTCTTCTGAGCGAATTTGTCCACGTCCGGCTCGCTCGTACAATTGACAGACCAAATGAGACCTTCACTGACAAGCAAACCGAGCCAACCCTTTTCTGGGTCGGAACACTCCAAAAATGATGGAATCTCGACTTTAGCCACCCCGGAGAGGGAGTTTCCTGTCAAGTGTTTGGAAAGCCAAAGTCCTTGGAGTAAAAGGAACCGTTCGGGGCGTCATGGGCGGTTGCGGCTGCATCTCCCACTGCTTGCCCCGTTCGTGGTCATCGTCACTGTCGTCGTCAAAGTCGTTCTCGGGGTTGGGCAGCATCGACCAGGCTGCCAGACCGAGGTTGCAGAGATAGAGGGTCCTAACAATCTTCATTAGCAGGAGGCTTGCGACTTGAGTGAGATTTAAACATACATCATAAAGACAGTGGCGGCAAAGGTGCCCTTGGCCATCTGGCATTGCTTAACCATGTTGTATGGCTTTGCAATGTCGCAACCCATCCGGATATACCAGGCTACGGGGCTCGGGTAGCGTGAGTCGGCATAGTCGGGTCCCGCCTGGCCGTAGATGCTGACGGCATAGAGTGCCGTCAGGGAGAAGCTCACAAAGAGGCCAATAATGGGATAGAAGACCTTCATGATAGTGGCGATCATCTTGCCAAGCAGGATGAAGAGCGAAACAATGGAGATGGCGACATTGAAGTTGGTTAGTCTGGGTGTGAGGGTTAGCGTCGCTATGTTACTGAGCAAGGCAGGGAAAAAGTGCTCACGTCTGTGACCAGACAAAGGGGATAGTTGGCAGCGGCCTATAGTTGGCCATGGCGTACAAAATCATAGCGGGGTTGGAGTTGAGCTGGTTATTGAAGCCAATTTGCCAGAACTTGGTGCGGTAGAGGTCAGGCTGCTGGAGGCCGAACAGGACGAGCATGGCGACGACGCCAAGCAGCTCGGGGATCATTCCCCAGTAAAGCGGCTTCTTGGCCCTCCATACCCGGTGGAGGATTCTGTATGTTCGTGCCATGTTGAGGGCGGTTGTCCCACCGGTTGCTGGTGTCTCGTGGATTTTGCCGGGACTCCTCTCTCTCCTCACTCAGTGTGACCAGGCGGATTGGCGCGGTTGCGAATCTGCGCGCTCGACTTGCAGCAGAATCTCGGGACACGCCTCACATCGAGGTCGGCTTAATGACTCTAGGGGCAATCAGTCGCGTCGCCGCAACAATCATGAATAGGAACAGCAAGACGGCGTGCTTGATGAGACTCGGAGAGACGAGGAGGGGGACGGCTGCCGCGATCTAATATGGACGGCTCCCGACCGCAGGCGATCCCCCCCATTGCCCGCCAGGGCCCGTCCTGCCGCCCAAGGTCGAGAGGCCCATGCCGAGTAGCCTGAAAGATGCGGGCGGGTTGTCCATCACAGCCAAAGCACCCAATCGGAGGGACGAGGGAGGGTGGTTGCGGCGTGTAAGCGCCCTGTGCCCTCCAATCCCGAGGGCGATTCGTGGGGATAACCAACAGGGGGGGCTGTTTGCTGGAGCCATTTTCCGAGTCTCGCTGTGTCTGACCACCCACCGTCCAGCAAGCAACTCCACCCGCCTGCCACCCGCTGCCATCCGCTCAGTACCCACAAAGCGTTCACGCCGCCCTTGAGCGGCCACACTTCAATAATTTGTTGGAAAATGGAGGAGAGCGGTGGTCAGAGTTTCTATCAATTCCTCGGTATGTCCCGCATTCCTTCGCTAGTAAAAACTAGTCAAGGAAGAAGGCCAGTTTAAATGGAGATGGGAAGCAAAGGTCGAAACGCATGGCGCTGACCGAGGCGCTCTGCCCACCCTGGTTGTCGCGATGGCGTGCATGTGCGTCTCCCGAGTCCTCTCGGCTTTCACCAGTGACCATTTATTTGTTGGTTCCGATCGGGCTGCGGTTGGCGCTCTCACCTGGATTCCATGTCTGCACCATGAGACGCCGTTGAGTTTTGTCTTGACACTTTTTGTCAGTTTGTGACAGAAGGCCAATTGTGCTAACCCCCAACGAAAGGCAACTGCGGCCTTGAGGTCTTGGGGTCTTCCACCTTTTCCAGGACTGTGGGAGAGGGGTTAGGTGGTAATTACGTCGATGGTCCGAGCTCTTCGATCATGCGGAATTCCCGAATTTCCAATATCGAGATGAATCCTGGTGGATCAATCCAGAGCGACACATGGTAAATGTAGAAGAAGGAATGGCAAACACTGCAGGCAGGGACCGCCCATTGCCTGAGGTGGATCTCGACACGACATCAATCCAGGCGTGTCCAGTGCCCACAACAACGCTGTGCGCAGCAGAGGGGCACTGGAAGCGTCGATGGCCGTTGACAAGGCGATCGATCCAGCTGCCAGAAAAACGGTGGGCCTTGGAATGCATTGATGCACGACATCGGAGCCGTCACCGTCAGGTATGGAGTCTGGGGTAAGCACCTACCGGCTCCGGACTGGCTTAATCAACTGTGTGTGCTGCCGAGCTTCCTTGACGGTGTGGGTTCCAGGTTGGTTCGAGGGAAAGGGGAGTGAGTACTGTAAAAGGCGAAAAAGGGGTATACTAGCATGGTGGGTAACTAAAGTATACATAGAAACATTGTCTGGCATGTTCGGACGAGCTACTGGCCAACTCTTGAGTCTAGCTGCGCCCAAGTTGAGAATGGCATTCACACATTCACCGTTGGATAATGGAATGGGAAACTTGGGCTCCGTTACTGTCGTTCGATGCTGATGCCTGTAACGGAACAATCCCCTACCAAGCATCAGGCCACATTTTTTGTCGGCCGCTGATTGGACCCTACCGCCTTACGAGCCCGAAGTTCCGTCAGAATAGGCCCTCCCAGAACGTTTGGGATCGACATCGCAGGACCTTTTGCTTCTTATTCTAGCGAAAATGCTTCGAGGTTCTGTTTCCGTTTCCGTTCCGGGACTTTGATCTGACCCCGGAAGGCGAGACAGGTGCTGAAAAAGAAGAATCAAAGAGATGTCAAAGGGGTCAGACTCAGGACATGGTCAACCCAAGAAACAACAACTACAACAGGACTATCTACCTAATTATAGTTTCGTTGTGTTGTCCCATGGAAAGCTTCATCGGTTGAGTGGCTGGGCTTGGGACAACTTTAGGAAGCTAGTATAGAAGGTACCTACTTAGAGTTGTAGCTGAGGAGGGAGGCTTGGGAGGGTATCGTTGTTTCTCCTTCGCACCGTAGCACGTCCCCACTGGAATCCCCCGACAAAACAAAGCCAAAATGCCATGCGGAACGCACTTGGAACTCGATGTCCCGTCTTTCTTCGGCTTTTTTTCTTCCATTTGGTCATGTATTCAGACGGTGAGTGCCCGGCGTAAGTCTATGAACCGCCGTGCGGGAGTGGTGCGAGGACAGGGATGGCAGGTGCCCGCCGACCAAATTGCAGGAAGCTCCAGACCCTCATGGACCTCCCTACCCCTGTCAGGTGCGCTTGCTCTTTGCGCTACCTAGTTGGTGGTGTCCAATGTCGACTTCCATCCATCGACTTATAGACCTCCTCTGCCCAAGGAGCCAAGTAGACTGCTAGAGAAGGAACGCCATACCTGCTGTAGACTCGAGATTCCAGGCGTCGCGGAGCCCACATACCCCTAAATAGCTCCCCTGACGAGCCTACCAACCTGCCTAGCTCTGGCTTGCAGGCGTGCCCACCTGTGCCTACCTCCTTGGGTCCTTGGGTGGCTCTGTTGCTGCAGCCGGGGTGGAGGACGACTGCTTCCTTATTAGTCACCTCTGTCGACTAATTTCGCACGACTAGGCCAGCGCAAACCCTATTCACTCCCGCCAGTTCGAGGAGGCGCGACGGCGTGCCTTTTGGTGTCTTCCAGTTTGCCAGTTTCCATCCCTCGTCGCTGTTCATCTGTGCATCGACCGCCTTAGACTCGTGAAGTGCCTCCGGGGTCTCATGTCTGGACATCCAGCCTCGAAAAACAGCCAAGGAGGGGACGAGAGAAGACGCATGTCCGCTGCGCCAGACGGGCAAGCTCTGCTGGACGATGCATAGGCGCACCTTACAGACACAGACACAGACACAGACACAGACACAGACACAGACACAGACACAGACACAGACACAGACACAGACACAGACACAGACACAGACACAGACACAGACACAGACAACTGATACCGATACCGATACCGATACCGCGTGCGCTAAACAGCAACAAGTCTGAAAGGCCAGATACCAGACACCAGACACGGCCAAGTAGGTAAGAGACGAAAACAAGGATACGCCCCGGCTGCCCTTCAGCGGCCTCTACTTCGCCCACACCAGGATCCCTCGCCTCTGTCAATGGCCTCGGAGTTCGGTTCGACCCTTTGCAGCAGCAGCCCCTGCCCCGTCGTTTACCAGTCGTCGCTGGTCAGGGTCGTCGGTAGAGGGCAACACTCTCGTTCTTTTTCTTCATTGCCAACTGTTGCGAGGCGTTTCGGCGGCGCCCCACCAGATCGACGAGACCATCCTGTCTCTAGCCATCCGTCTTCATGACAAAGGACGGAGCCGAGCCCAACATCTCTCTACCTCTTCCTTCTCGGCGCGCTGCTGCTCAGGGCTTGCAGCTTCCCGCTCTGCCCGCGCCAATAGCTTTCCACCCCCCTCCCTCTCCCGGCTCCCCGGGTTCGCTTGCTCACTCGATCCGCCGCAGCAGCCGTCGCTTGTCCCACAGTATCACCCACAAGGCAGAGGAGCTGGGAGGCGGGCGGGCGCCCGACAACTCTCGGCGTGGTCTAACGTCTCCCGCTACAGCCCACGACTCCCCTGACACCGGACCCCGAGCTCCCTTGCCGGAATCGCCCGCGGAAGCCGCGACGGAAACAGGAATTACCAAAGTCTCGCCGGGCTCCCTCGGCAAGAGATCCTCGGACGTAGAGAAGTACGCCGCACGCACATTCGAATCGCCGTCAAAGAAACCCCGGCGACTGGCCCCCGGCACCCTCTCCCTACCCCCCCTTCCACAGACCCTGGAAGAGATCACGTCCATCCAACCGGTTCTGACCTCGCCCTTATTCTTTTCAAGCTCGTCGAGACGTATGACAGCCCGCCCGCCCAGCTTTACCACCTCCGAGGTATCGGCTTCCATCATGAGCGGCGGCCCAGAGCTGCACGGGGCGGTGACCACTCTGCGCCTACCCAAGGGCCAGATCAGCGCGGCGAGTCCGAGGTCGTCGGGCACCCCGGGCAGTTTGTCATCGGCAGACTTTTCTGGCTACTCGCGCAGTCCCGACGGTTGGCCTCAGACATCCACCATCCAGCTCCTTCAGGGCATAGGGGCGATCGAGCTTCTTGAACAGGACGAACGGCCTACCTTTCTGATTGACCTTACAGACTCGGCCAACTTTAACCCTGGCCCTCTGCATATAGTATTCGCCAATGCCTCGCTGAGAGCTGTGCGTGGTCTTTTGGAACAACTTCAGGTTGACACGGCGGATCCAGGGCACAGTTTAGAGTTCTCCCGCTTCAAAGCCTGGGTAGTTAGCCTCGCGATGGACAAGGAGACAGCCTACGCCGGGCCGCCATCCCTTTCGTTTGGAGGGATTATCTGGACATGCTCAACAGTCAGGAGGCGGTTCCGATTTGTCAAGGGGACCGGTAGTTCGCTCTCAAGCACGCCAAAAATACCGAGCCCGACGGAGGACGAAGCTGTGGCGAGCATTGGGAGAGCAAGGAGTCCAACAGTTGGTACCAGAGCTGCTCTGCTGAAGGAACAGGGAGACTACTTTGGGGCGCTAGAACAGGGACCTTTGTCATCTGGAGCCCATGGACGAGCACACTCAGAGCCGAGAAGCAAGCCTGAACAGACCGAGGGCATCGTTTTCTTGCCCAGCCACGATGTGTTGTTGGCGACATCACTTCCACCACAGCTGCATACGACTTTCGACTGGACACGAATTCCGATGGACGACCCGACTCTCGGCACCCATCACCGTTTTGCTCGGTCCGTCGACTGGGCATCAACTTCGTTGGGCCCTGTTGAGGTGTGGCCTGCCGAGCTGCGGATCATGTCCAATATGATCATGGGAAGCCCTCACCCGGCAGCTATGTACTGGGGCGAGGACTACGTGGCGATTTACAACGAGGCTTACATAGCGCTCGCCGGCCAGAAACATCCAGAGCTGATGGGGTCGAGATACAGGGACGCCTGGCCGGAGATATGGGGCGAAATCCAGCCAGTATTTGACGCAGCTTGGCACAACGGCGATGCGATAATGAAACATGACGACGAGCTCTTCTTAACACGCCACGGGTTTTTGGAGGAAACATTCTTCAACTGGGCCATTATTCCTCTAGTTGGAGGTGACGGAACCGTGGTTGCCCTCTACAACCCGGCCTTTGAGAATACCCGACGGAAGGTTAACGAGCGTAGGATGTTGACGCTCCGTGAAGTTGGTGTCAAAACCTCCCAAGCTCGCGATGTGAAGGGATTCTGGCAGCAGGTCCAAAAAGGGCTCGAGTACAATGAGTTCGACGTTCCATTCGCTCTCATCTACTCGGTCGGCGACGAAACCGAGAGCGACATGTCGTCCGTGAATTCAGGGTCCTTATCAAACCCTCCACAGGTCGTGCTGGAGGGATCTCTGGGTGTTCCTGACGGGCATCCAGTTGCCATCAGCTCGATAGATCTGAGATACAGCGACGAGGGATTTGCTCCCTCCATGCGGGACTCGATGACACAATCCAACTGCCCCATTATCCTCAGCGAGGATGATGAAACTCTCCCGAGCCATTTGGTGCAGGGGCTCTCTTGGAGAGGGTTCGGCGATCAATGCCGAACTATTGTAGTCTTTCCTGTCCATCCCACGACCGCGGGCGATGCCGTAGTCGGGTTCATTGTGCTCGGAGTAAACCCCCGACGGAGTTATGACGAGGACTACAAGCTTTTTGTGAGCCTCCTCGATCGGCAACTTGCCACTTCGATGGCGTCAGTGGTTTTGTTCGAGGAAGAAATCAAGCGAGGCCAGAGGGCAGCGCGCTTGGCTGCCCTTGACAGGCAGGAGCTCTCGATGCAGCTCCATCTCCGGACACAGGAGGCTGTCGAGAGCGAATATAGGTTCACAAGGATGGCAGAGTTCTGTCCCGTGGGCTTGTTTATCGCCGACGGCCTCGGTCAGATCAACTACTGCAATGACATGTGGTGGAAGATATCGGGCGAAAAGGGCACCAGCACGCTTGATGTGTGGATGCAGAGCATTCGGGATGAGGATCGGCCGGCTGTTGAGGGTGTTTGGCGTCGCCTTGTCCAAGACAGGGTGGCTGTGACGCACGAGTTCCGTTTCAAGGGCTCACGGCAGCTTATTGGCGGCCACCCAGTTGACACATGGGCCTTGATGAGCGCATACCCCGAGAAAGACGAGTCTGGCGGCCTCAAGAGCATCTTCGGCTGCATCACGGACATCTCCCAGCAAAAATGGGCAGAAGACTTCCAGAAGCAGAGGCGGGATGAGGCTGTCGAGATGAAGCGCCAGCAGGAGAATTTCATCGACATAACGAGCCATGAAATGCGGAATCCGCTCAGTGCAATTCTTCAATGTGCCGATGAAATATCCTCGGGGCTGAACAACTACAAGATGGGCGACTCAGTCTCCAAGGCCAATGCGTTGGGCATGCTGATTGACAGCTGTGTCGAGGCGGCCAACACCATCTCTCTCTGCGCGAATCACCAGAAACGGATCGTCGACGATATCCTGACACTGTCGAAACTGGACTCGAAACTTCTGCTCGTGACGCCCGTTGATGCACAACCCATCACGGTCGTGCAGAATGTCCTGAAGATGTCTGAGGCCGAGCTCAGCTCCAACAATATAACTGGGTGCTTCAGCATCGAGCAGTCATATCGGGACCTTGGAGTCGACTGGGTAAAACTCGACCCCTCGCGCTTGCGACAAGTCCTCATCAACCTGATGACGAACGCGATCAAGTTCACTCAGGGTCGGCCGAAGCGTTCAATCGTGATCAGCCTTGGAGCGTCAAAGGACAGCACTAGAAAAGGCCTCTCATATATCCCTCCACGACACCCGGAGAAGGAAGATATTACCGACGAAGTAGGTTGGGCTGGCGGCGAGAAGATTAACCTCCATTTGGCTGTCACGGACACGGGCCCAGGATTGGATGACGACGAGAAGAAGATCCTCTTCCAGCGGTTCTCCCAGGCCACTCCAAGGACCCATGTCCAGTATGGCGGCTCTGGCCTTGGCCTCTTCATATGCCGAATCTTGACTGAGTTACAAGGTGGGCAGATTGGAGTACAATCCGAAAAGGGTGAGGGCAGCACGTTTGCCTTTTATATCAAGTGCAGAAAATCGGAGGATTCCGAGCTTGGTTCGTCGGTGACTGCTCCGACACCTCGGCAGAGTCCACCCCCATCTAGCCCGCCAGTGCAGCGGCTTCCACACACAGCCAAACCTGCTCCATCGACCGGGGGACCAATGCTAGCGCAGCTCCCTCCTGTCCCTCGGAATCAGAATACTGCTAGGCCTTTGGACATTCTGATCGTCGAGGACAATCTGGTAAACCAGAAGGTGTTGCAGCGCCAACTGCAGCTATCAGGAAATAACACGTCCGTTGCCAACCATGGCGGCGAGGCTCTGGAAGCGCTACGGCGTTCCCGCTTTTGGAACGAGAATATGGCCGCTCAGGCCAAGTTCGCATCGATGAGCATTGCCGCCACGTCCCCAGCCATCGCCGAGAATAAAGAGGACAAAACGAACATCTCAGTCATCTTGATGGATCTGGAAATGCCTGTCATGGACGGCATGAGCTGCACCCGAGAGATTCGACGGCTGGAGAGGGAGGGCGTCATTACACATCACGTACCCATCATCGCCGTCACTGCCTACGCACGGCCCGAGCAGATAGAGGACGCCAAGGCCGCTGGTGTCGTAAGATATCCCCGAACGTTGGACTTGACTCTCTGTGCTTTACTGATCATTTCTTAAGGATGACGTGATTTCGAAACCCTTTAGAATTCCCGAGCTCATACCCAAGATGGAAGAGCTCCTCAAGAACCACAACACATTGCCCTAGCCTGCTTCTAAAAACCCGCTTAATGTCTTTCTTCAACACGCGTCACACAATTCCAAACGCGTCGCACGCCGCGCAACGCGGCAATCACGAATCGATATAATGCCTTTGACGCCACCAATATCACGGATTTCTTTTATTTAGTATGTCTTACTCGACCCCGAAACGCATCCGGGGGCTAAGACAACAAAATTATAACGACATACATAATACGCCGGGCCGATAAATATTCAGGGGCGTTTCCAATTCTGGCGTCTCCCATAGATAGACAAGACTGAGGACGGTTGGTTGGTTCATTCAGCGAGTTCAGCTCCATTTTGCATCATGGGTATCGGCAGGGGCAGCGGGACATTTGACGGTTGGCGCGATCTATATTACATACTGAACTACCAAATAGCGAGGAAATACGGGCGAGAGGGCGAAACATGGCGAATGAACAAGGTTACGGACCATGATTTAGTGTGGGAGTCTTGGATAATAGGTGCCTTGATATGTTGAGTAGATATGCACGCACGATCATGTAGATGAGAGGTGGCACGTCATTGTATCTATCTGATTCGTATATTGAGTCCATAGACCTACTTCCCAACAAGGGGTGGCCGGGAAAGGGGGCAAATGTGATACTACATACATAATACCACTTTGCAACCAAACAATACGTGGAATTCCGACATTGAACTTATAGTTATATGATAGGTATTTTAGAATAAAGTGATATTAAAGTTTAGGCCATTAAGCATTGAGACGGATGGGTCTTGTTGGGCAGTTGGACAGCGGTCAGTAGGTAGGTTGGATTCAGTCTGCCTGGGATCACCCTTCCAAAGGGCGGGCGGAGAGCGGGCGGGAGCAACACACTACACCACACACCACACACACCAGGGACCAAACTCAAACTCTAAAACGTCTAGCTAGACCAGGAGTCCCAGCATACCTACGGATACCTACTTGCCTTGGGCAATAATGTCCATCGAATACCGTGACACGGTGAGGGTGCTGCTCTTGGACTCTATAGAGACTGTTCGAGAGATAAACTTGAACTGGGCCACCCGTTAGGATCGCCGGCCATCCTGTGCTGCCGACCTCCTTAAACCAGGACTTGGACTCAATCATCAGAGGCGAAGCAAGACAGTGGTGGGCTCGAATAATTGAACTAGCCAAGATATTGATTGGAAAGAATCACTGGGAACATTGCAAGAGACCATCACGGCCACATCACAAGTTACACAGCAGCACTTCGGAAACAATGGTAGGGCGAACTCCACGCGCGAGAGGTATATTATTAGCTATTAGAGAGGGTTTGCCTGGGGTCCCCCGTCTGGTCGTGTATAAAGTGTGATGAGACAGAAAACACCCAAGGCAGGGCAGGCTGGTTTAGGACGGCAACTCGTCCTCTTCCTCCATCCACAACCACCGCCATCTACTTTTTTTGTGTTAAGTTGTATTATTTTCTTCTCCGTCCACCCTGCATCTTCCCGTAAACTGGCTCTCTCTACCAGATCATCCACCACATCCTTCCAGGTCCAAAGCCTAAACGACGGTTCTTTCGCAAGGGGGTATACTTGGGTATCAAAAACACCACGAAATACAGGATCATGTACCGATAGATCGCGACGATCAAAAAGCAGTAAAAACGCAGGAGGGGGAATCAAGATGACTCGAACAAGGAAAAAGTCGCGTGTTGCTAAAGAAAGAAAAGAGTTCCGAATGGAAGGGCATCAGAAGAACCAGTCTTGACAGGGTATCTTAAAATGCAGATCCGATTCCGACCAAACCCGAGTTGCGAGGGAAGGTATATGTGCGTGTGCGTGGCCCCGAGATGGTGGTATGCCATCAACGAGACACTCGTCGTCGAGTCCGCTCTATTTTCGGTTTTCTTGTCCAAGTGGGAGTGTCATGCATTATATGGGTGCCTGGAAGATCCAGCCTAGGACTGTGCTCTTCTAAGCGGTAGCAGCGACAACCGGGGTCGACTCGATAGACTTGGCCGGCGCAGCCTCCTCAGTCGCAGGCGCGGCAACCTCGGGCTCGGTGGCCTTTACCTCCTCCACAGCCGGCTCAGCGGCAGCGGCCTCGGTAGCGGCAGGGGTCTCCTCGGTCTTCTCAGCCTTTCCCTTGCCCCTGATAGTAGCACGGAGCTTGGAGAAGTTGAAATGAGAGGGAGACTTGGGCTTCTCGCCCTCCTCGTCGGAGGAAGCCGACTTCTCCTTCTTGCCGAAGGCGAAAGGCAGAGAGTTCTTGCGCTTCTCGCTCTTGACCTCCTTCTTGGTCTCGCCGTTGGTGGCGGGGGTGGCCTCAACAGTCTCGGCAGGGACGGCGGCGGGAGAAGAGACCTCGGCAGACAGAGGCTCAGAGGTCTCGACAGCGGGGATCACAGGGGCAGTCTCGGCGACGGCCTCGGTGGTGGCGGGGGTCTCCTCAACGGGAGTGGGCTCGGGGGAGGCAACCTTCTTCTTGCCGAAAGGAAGGTTGGAGAAGATGCTGCCGCGCTTGGAGGGCGTGGGCTTGGCCTCAACGGCCTCCTCCTTCTTCTCCTCGGCAGAGGCAGCGGCCTCAGCGACCGGGGCAACCTCAGCAACGACCTCAGGGGCGACCTCGACAGCAGGAGCCTCAGCAGCAGCGCTCGTCTCAACGGCCGGTGCATCAGTCTCGGCAGCCTTAGTCTCGGCAGCGGGCTCAGCAACCTTCTTCTCCTCCTTCTTACCGAAGGGCAGGCTGCCGAAAATGGAAGTCCGCTTGCGGCTGGCAGAGCGGCGCTTGGGCTCCTCCTTCTCGGCCTCCTTGGGGGCCTCGGTGGCGGGCGCCTCGGTGGCAGGTGCCTCAGCGACAACCTCTTCGGTCGCGGCCGGGGCCTCAACAGCGGGCTCGGCAACAACTGCCTTCTCCTCCTTCTTGGCAGGCTTCAGGCTCTCAAGGGTGCTCTTGTAGGTCTCGGACTCGGCAATGGTGGCGGCGAGCTCCTTGGCCTCGGCGATCTTGGCCTTCAGCTGAGCAACCCAGTTGTCACGCTCAGCAGCGGTGGCAGCCTTGAAGCTGTGCTTGTGGCCCTTGGAGGTGAAGTGGAACTTGCTAGTTCCCTCGGTGACCGGCTCAGATGCCTCAGCCTGCAAACGACGGGTTAGCAACGAAGAATGGCAAGCTTAGGACAATGAATTGGCTTACGAGCTGAATGGCGCCATGGGGGTTGGTAGCCTTCTCGGTCTTCTCGCCAAAGAAGAGCAGACCCTTGCCGGTCTGTGCAGCCCAGGCGGTGATGTGGTGCGCGACGTCGACGGCCTTGTCGGCCTTGAAGGTAGGGTAGGCCTTGACATCAACGGGGTCGGATCCGAACCAAAACGCCTTCTTGGAGTAGATAAGGTTCCTGCGACGACGTTAGAATAATGCGATAAGTTTACTAAGCGGCAACAAAGGCGAACATACTTGGGGAAGTTAGCTCCCTGGCCCTTGTGCTCGAGGGTGCCCTCCTCAACAGGCTTGACCTCCTCCTCCTTCTTTGCCTCCTCCTCGACGGGGGCAGCGGCCTCAACGGTGTCGGCAGCGACAGCCGCAACCTCAGGCTCGGTGGCGGCAACCTCGGTGGTGGTAGCAGCAGGGGCAGCCTCGACTACGGGTTCGGTGGCAGGGACAGTCTCCTGGGGGACCTCGGTGGGCTTCGTTGTGTCGGCCATTGTGAAGTTTGGGGGGGTTGCAAAAAGCAGGGTATCACGAGAAAAAAAGAAATGGGTATTATTTGGGTATCACTGAGAAGAGAGATGCAAAAATAGAGCTTGCTCTGGTGTGATGGGAGGATCACAAGGTGCTCTGGTGGAAGTGAGGTCGTCGAGACACAGAAATTCTCGGCAGAGAGGTGATTTGGCTGGCTGAAGAAGGAAGAGAGAGAGGGAAGGGGAAAAAGCCGCGTGATGGCTGCCGGGGGTACTTATTGCGGGAGCTTGCTTGTTCTTTTCGTCTTGCTCTGGCTGGGTTGGAGGGAGGGGGTGGCCAAAACGGTAGGTCTGGGTAGGGCTCCTGCGCGATCCGCCCACTCATGAAGTGAAGCTGCCTCGTGCGCCCGCCCGCTCTGATTGGCTGGGCTGGGGCTGGCTGGCCCAAAACGGAATCAAGCTCTGCAGACTGCAGCCGAACGGTGGCAACCACTGGCGACTGGTGACTGGACGACAGGCACTCAACTGAGCGCAGATGCAGGCAGGCAGCTATCCCCTTGACGGTTTGGCCAGACAAAGGCGCGAAGTTGCCCTTCAATGTCCCGTTGCTGGGAGAACACGAAATTACTTCAACCGTTTCTGGACAGGGATCCGGATTTTAGCATGCGCTTTGCTGCAGCCACTAGAGCTCCGACCCACCTTTGCTGCACCTCACTGGCCAGTGCGCCTCTGGGGGTCCTGTCAGACCGGCGAGTACTGTCAGTACTTGGGGTGCAAGTACCTAGCAGCCCCACCCTTTCCCTGTGATCACGATTTCCCGGTCTGTTCCAGGTCGAAGAGTGCCCGCTCGAGTGCATCAACGTGCCTGCAGGAAGAGACCCTGTGGCTGCCGCCGTCACACATGTGACTTGTCTCGCTGGTAGCTAAACTGGACCACTCCCCTTTCTCCTTGTCGATCAGGGCCTGCGTCTGGTGCTCCCTCATCTTAAGTTTTCTTAACAGCAGCACCTCGACCTCGTTTCCACCCTCGGCATGCTGTCGCCCGTCTTTGTCCAATGTCCACGACGTCAACGTTTTACTTATTTATTATACACAGCAATGGAGAGTCACAACTGCTTGTCCTCCCGAAGGCGGGATGACCCTGCAATTCGACAACTTGCCTTTTCATGGTCACATAACATTCGAGGGCTCTCTAGCCGCGCAGGAACCACCCAATTCTCTTGCACCTTGCGTCCGTCTTACATGGGAAATGGCAGGCGCGAATGGAAAAGGAATCCACCCCACCCGCCTTCCGTTAAGGTCCCGCTGGTACTTCGTACTGTGTAGTGTAGCGCTCTCTGCCACTCACTGGCAGGAGAAGGGGTCCACCCCCTAACTTTTCCAAGCTTGGAAAAGAGGAAGATAATTTTGATGACCCACCGATTCCACCAGTCTGGCAGCTCTCCACAGACCGCTGAAGATTGACACTTTGCCCCACCCCGGCTGCCGCTACCAGTTCATCATCTCGTTGGATGAGACAGCCATGGCAACAGCTCCGGCGCTGCAGGAGATTCACTGACACTCACTCAGCACGCCGACATAACGGAGAGGCCCGGCTGAGACCACTCGTCCGTCGCACAAGAAAAGGGGTTGCCGCCGTTTTCCATAGTGAATGGGCCCATCTCATTCTCCACATTTGATTTCTTCGAGTAACGAGTTTGCACCAGAAAGCCTGGCAGCCGATGGACCATGCAGGATGCAGGATGCGGGCTGGTCAAGCGGCATGGAGCTTGAGCTTGGCATATATGTTGAGTGCGATGGCATCAGTCAGATTCTCAAATGACGAAAAAGCCCGGGGCTCAGCCAGAAAACTTTATGCCGTCGCTTCCCAGCGTCAGATCATCCTGACGCACCCACTAGGCACTCGCGCAACTTTTGTGTGTTGTGCTCACTGCTCACTCAGTAACTCGCCAGCGATCGATATCTTAGCCATCAGCCATTCCTATCAGTCTCTCTTTTCGCTGCTTTTATTATTTTCTTCATTACTATTGATTTCTGAATCCTTGCCTTTTTGCTCCACCAAGCCTGGTCTTCTCTTCCACTACAGCAAAACAAACGTCCAGACGACCCCTGGCCCTGGTCCCTGCCTGGTTCGGCTCGCATCGACATTTGATCCAACTGCGGCAAGCAAAACAGGGGGGTCCAAACAGCCTCATCGTCTTGCCGTGCGAGCCAGTGGCTGGTCTGTGTGACTGTGACCCCGACAGACCACCGCGATACAGTGGATATGGATCATCTTTGAGAAGACCTCTCGACTGTCCTTGCGTGTGTCAATTCGTCAAGCTCCAGTCTGTTTGGCCACTTCGCCGCTACTTTGTCGCCAGTCAGCGTTGGTCTCGTGGACGCTGCTCTTTGCAGCTGGTTGGCCCGTTTTCTGCATCAGGGCATACCGAGTTGATCCGGCAAGAAAAAGACAGGTCCTGCCTGGCATTGCCCCCTCCCGAGTCCCCATGGTCTGACCTCCTCAGTGCTCAGTGCTCACACCAATGAGCCAGCGAACGTCGCCCCCAGAAACAATGGCGTTTCCACATATGCAACCACTTGCTGTACGCATGATTCCTCGTTGCAGTTTGCCCAGTGGGGGTTATTGTTTCGACAGTGCTTGTCCCATGAATGGACCGCGGCCAGCCGCTCAATTACCCTCCTTGCCTCCTCAAGATGGCCCAGGCAACATGGCCGGCGAGTGATTGGTCTCGAGCTCCCACGCGGGCTGCATTGCGGGTTCGAGATTTTGCCTATATTTGTCCCGAGGCTCCACGGTGGTCATCATACGTCAATCTTCGGAGACTTTGACGACAGGCGGCGTGCATGCTAGCGACGGCAGTCACTCTTGGGCTGTGTCTTCTTATCTCCTGGTCGCCCGCCGCATTCGTGTCATTGTTGCCTGCCCAAAGACAGAACATCGAAGAATGTTTTCAGACTCACGACACATCGTCCTCGAACACAAGCGAGGTCTTTTGTCTCTCATATAACGACGGACGAGACTTGGTTTGCCATGCATATCCTTGACGCCTTGAGGGTCCCTACGTGCATCTGAACATATTCTCCACTGCTCCTCGACGACGGTTTGTTTGCGATTAACCAATGTGTCATAGCTGTTACGCGTTTGGGCTCTGACGCCCTTGCAGAACCCGACTGCGCGTTCTGTGTTCAACCGGGCCTCCTTGTTCTTGTATGGTCCAAAAAAAAAAAATTGTCCCGAGGGAAACCCAGGGCGAGTAATCGGGATCGTCACGAGTGGGAGATACGAGGGAAGCATTTGGAATGTCATGTCTCAACACTCTAGGGTTAGGGTCCAACAAGGCTTAGGGGCCTGGGGGTTCAAATCATCGGCCCACTCGGTTCTTAATTGTTACTGCGTAGTCGACAGTCAGGATGGAGCCATCCACTTGAACTGTGACCCTCTTTTTTTATTTTGCATCTCGAAGCGACCTCATTGCGATTCTGCCCGGCGAGTGACTCGAGGTGAACGAAGATCGCGACTTCCCCTTTTCGGATTGCGACATGGCAACCTAAGTCACCATCCAGAATCAAACAGTGCGACGGCGACCTTCCAGTTGCAATTTCAGAGTCACCTCCATCTCGCAGAATCGCAGCATCACCCAGTAACCAGTTTGCCAGTATATCACTTGCTGACCGCTCCTTTCGTCTGCCCTTCGAGCCGTCTGTTCCAAGTTTCAACGCACCAGATCGGGATCTCGTCCGCTTTTCCCCGTCTCTCACATGTATGTCGCTGTATGTGTTCTATCTTCCACCAATCCAAGTTCATGGCTTTGTGTCTGACGATCTTTGTACCGATCGCCATCCCGATTTAGGACATCCCGCTCCCACTCTTCCTCCTGTGCTTTTGCTTTCGATTTTGCCCCTCCCTTTCTTCACCCTCTTCGTCCATGTTCGTCGCGCGGGGCATTTGAGTATTTGGGCATTTGCTTTACGGGTTTGCCCGATGTTGTAGCTTTAAATTGCAAGCGAATATGGCATTCCTTCTTTTTTTCGAACAGCTGACATTATGTCACTGTATCCAACATCTACTATGCATCGTCATGCTTCTGTATTTGGTTACTACCTTGGCTACCTTGCTTGTCTTGCATCCATGCAAACGACGCCCTGAGCGTGCCCTGCCAACCTGCTTGCCTGCCTCTCATGCAAACCTGTATCGCCCTGTTCCTGGTTTTTTAAGGACGAACCCCTTCTCACCGCATAACCTACCGGCTTGCCGTTGCCTGATACCGACGACTATTTGGGCTGGCTGGCTCGGTCGCTGGCCGCCCAAAAGGGGCGGGGCACATGGAGGGGTGACCTGACCAAGTTGCCAAGGAAGCCTTCCTGTGGTTCAGCCAGGTCAGTTTTCAAGCTCACGACCAATGGCGTTCCCTCGTTCCTCCTGCCACCCCCAGTGCCCAGACGTCGATGATGGTGGCGCAATGGGGGGAAGCACGCGACCTGTCCCGCAGCCGTGTGAGGTGCGGGGGAAGGGGGGCCTAGATCCTCTCTTGTCGAGTATGGTGTAATGATGGTGGTGGTATGTCCTCCTCCTATCTGAATGGTGGACGGGGGATGCCGTTCAATCGACCCCTTGCTTTCCTTTTCTCCAACGACGATGTGAGCAATACTTGCGCAACATACGCACGCGCCCATACACACATGATCTACACTCTGTCTGCCACAGCCTCAAAGTCACACGCTCCGTATTCAGTTGTCGTTGTCGGCTTACCAATAGGGTGCAGGTAGCTTATCTGCAGCCCCGACTATCTTCCTTCACGTTTTCTTCGTGTCCCTTCATGAGGCATGTCCCGATATCACCCTGCCGGAGGATACCATGCCCCCGCTCATCTTGGTCGCATTCGGATCCGGCAAGCAGCCCGACTCGAGTTCCTTATTTTATTTCGTATGCGACACTAGGTAGCGGTGTTACCGCCGACTTGGGTGAGCGACTGTTGCTGGGTAGTCGAGGCCGCGTCGACACCGTTGTCGTTGTGTGCATTTGCCTCCTGGATAAGCAGTTGTTGTCCAAGGGGATGTTCTTGGTTTCTTGCTTGCCGTAACCGGAATATCTGAATGAACATCTTCTTTTTCTCGTGTCCGTTCGAGGTCAGCTCGGCTACTACGGTCGTATATGAATAGGGGTTCGTCGTTGCTTTGGCGGCTGCTGTTCACATCCGTCAGCCCATTGTTTGTCTCCCGAGAATTAAAAGGGGCAGCCTTGCTCAGACTCCTCTCCTTTTTGAAGCAGCTCTTCATGGCAAGTGCCTGTTGACCCTGCAATATCTTCAACGTCCTCTTTCGGTCATCGAGCGCTCTGGCTGGTTCGATGGGACGAACATGTTGCCTTGGTCGAGTGCGGAGGCAGAATATGAAGTCTCTGCTGGCACTCACTGTCCTCAACCTCCAATGGCGAGTTCCGTTATTCCCTTGATGTGCTCTCCGGTCGATCTTCGAGTAGGACCTGAAGGCTACCTGGCCGCCATAGATGTCGAGGTTTGACACAAGTGTGCCATCACTTCTTCCGATAATCTCGTTGAAAGTCACAGACGAGACGGTGTGATTATGGACTGGAATGGGAAAACGACGAGCGAGCCACGGTGATGTCGTGCCCGTAGCCTCGTGATGGTTGTACTCCCACCATCATTCCTCGCTCCCATCTCATCAGTAATACGTTTGTATGTTGTCGATTAGCCTGTCTGTGTACTGTCCGCCCTGGGACAGGGTTGACAATGAGGGGGAAGGAATAGCTGTCCCGGTTGCGCCGTGGTTGCGGTCTTTTTGTCTTAATCGAGGGTTGACGGCGACGTAATGACGTATCGCGTAATTGTTTTCGCTGCGCAATAATGAACTATCCGGCAATGCAAGTGTTTTGCTGCGGACTGGTGGTGGTGTCAAAGATTGTAAGCTCGTTTCATATCATTACTTTACTGGGACAGGTGGTAGTCATACGTCCCAAGGTCATTCGGATCACGGCGGCGTCACTCGCCTTCAAGGAACGTGGCGAGCAACTGCTCCCGGCTACCACCAACTAGCCCCGGCCCGGCACGGCAGCATGCCGGGTCTGGGCCGCTTTTCACGAGGGCCGGTACCAATTACCAAGAAGCCGAAGGTTCTCTACGCTTCGCTCGGTCTGAGCCATCTGAACTACCGGCATGAACAGAAGGCGTGTGATCTTGCATCTCAGGCATCGTATACGCAGTGACTACGAAGCAGCATCTCCAAGAATTTGATCATCGGGGAATCACGGCATTCTTCGGCATCTTGCTGAGCCCTCTTGAGGCGATAACAGCGCTTTCTTTCCCTGCGGAGGAGCTCGCCAGGTTCCAGCACCTTAATAGGTAGGTGTTGGACATCACAACTGAACATATCGAGGCATTCAGGCTCCCGCCCGGGATCGAGACCATTGGTTTCCATTTGACGGCGACTTCTACATCTTTTTCGAACACTTTGGATGTACAGAAACCAGTCATATGGGCTCTTGGAAAGAAAATCCCATCCATACATTCTTCTCCGCAACTCTGACAAACTCTATTGAAGCCAGTCTGCTTCAGAACGTTTCGCCTCAGGCAATTACCTCCCCTATTACATTGCAGACTTACCTCTATTATCCTCACAGGGTGGCACTTATTGTCGAGAGCCTTTTACCCATCCATGGATCTCTAGTAACACACTTTTCGTCGCTATTGTTCCACATCCCGGCCTTCTTGCATTAACTCTATTCATCGAGAGCCTATATCAACTCTTCCCTCTTCTCCTTTCCTCTCCTCTCTTCTTCCTTTTTCATCATTCAACCTCTTCCGTCTTCACCCAACCATCTTCCTTCCGCCACCGAACATTCTTGAGCAAACACACAGTAAGTAGTCTCCATCTTCATCTTTCTTCTTTTGGCATCACCACTTCTCGTTTCGCATCATACATCTTTCTTGAGCATCACTGGCCTCCCCAGTATCACCATTTTCTCCCGAGCACTTCGAGCATTGCTTTCCCAGCACTGCCCTCCAAGTATTGCTCTCCGAGATCACTCCCCACACAACCCTTCTGGCATCCAACCGGGAAACAGCAATTTCTGTACCATTACCCGAAGCTCTTTCTTTACCCTCAGTTCCTGGATTTATAGAACCTTAATCATTCATTTCCTTTCCGTCTTACCGGGTCACCATCTCGCTCCTCTTGTCTCTCTCGGCCTCCTTCGCTCCTACTTCCTCCTCTGCAACTGGCTCGACTTGTTGCACAATCACCAATTTGGCTGACTTTGACGACCAGCTCTCACCACGAACACCGGTTCCATCGGGCGAAACGTACAATCCTCTGGTAAGTGACCTTTTGTCTGTGTTTCCGTTCCTTCCCCATCGGATTGATCCAAAGACCGCCAGCTGCTGCTTCGGGCCAGAATCGCATTGCCACGTTTTGCCAGTTGGCACCTTCCCTGGCACAATTGAACAATAGGATACCGGCTCGCCTCCCCCCCATTCAGGGAAACAATTTGCTCTTATTATTCAAATCTCAATTGCGAAAAAAAAAAGGCACGAGCCTCCTCCAACCATATATCTCTCCCACACCTTTACACTTGCCTCCTCCCTTCTTCCATTCTCCCTCCCCAAGCTTGCTTCGACTACCTTTCGACACTCAAACTGCTCAATCCTCCAAGACCAATTACCCTTTTTCGGTTCTATTTGCTGCATATTCCAGCAGCTACAGTCCCTCCACTTCGCAGTTGTCGTTTATTGTCTACAATGGCTAGACAAAAGAAGGGTGGCAACAGCCAAACCGTGACTGACAGTGCTCAGAAACAACAGACCAAGGCAAAACCCCAACCGCACCAACTTAACCATCCTCAGCCAAAGATGGCCGAGAAACTCGCAAAGTTTGACCAGACGAGCTATGGAGCTCCGTCCCAGAAAGCCAACCAGCACAACAAGTCTGGTGGCCAAGGCAGTGGTCAGGCCCAGAAGTCCGTCAAGAATCGTCAGCCCAAGAAGACCGGCAATGCACCTAAGACCACTCAAGCGACTGCAAAGCTCGAGCTGCCCGAGGGATATGTCCCTCCCAAGAAGGAAGAGCCCACTAACAAGAACAAACCCAAGAAGGTAAGCCTCTCCCAATGCCCTGTCTCTTTCTCGTGGCTACACAAACTGACAAACTCAAAGAACACCAAGACTTCTGAGCAGAAGATGTTGGCTAAGCAAGCAGCCAATCCTGTTGCTACCAATGGCGTAAGTTCCTGTTTCATGGCTTCCTTTCTTGAGTCGGGTATGACTGACCTGGTTATTCAAATAGCTTGTTCTCCGGGATCAGGGTAGTAATATGAACTTCAATTACAACCGCACATGGGAGTCCATGGAAAAGGTTGTGGGTGGTGCTCGTGCCCATCTCGCCAGAGCTGAAATGTTCGCCAGTCGGCTTGAGCTTCCGGGCGTATTCTCCAACTCGACAGATGAGGAGTTCAAGATCATGAAGAAGACCTACAACGAAGCCGGCCAGGGCAAACGCTTCAATCTTTTGACCAAACTTCGGGGGTTCTCAGACCCCAATCTGCGGGTGTTCTTTGCAGTAAGTTATTCTCCAGTCGTTGTCTATTTCCCGTCCTAATCATCATACAATTTTAGTCTTTCCAAGGCGAGGCTGTCAAGAATGCCAATAACCCCTTGATCTCGTTTCTCGGCAAGCCGGAAATCTGCGACATCGTCATGGGATATCTCACACCCAGCATCGTTGATAAGACTGCACTTGCAACGTCCTGCAAACGTGCCGCATTGCTCGTGGCCGAGACTACTGTAAGTTATTTGGCTGATCCCATTTTTGATGGAGCAATGCTGATGCCGAGGACAGGAAATCTGGAAATGCAAAGAGGGCAGACTTCCAATGGACAACTTCATTGCATGCGAACCCCGACAAGAGATTCCGAGCGATCAAATCGACTTCAACAACATGAGGGATCCCATTACCCAGCGGGCACCGCAGCAGATTGGTGGGTTTCGGACTAGAACCCTGGTGATTACGCCAGGCAGGCATGAAACCGAGACTTCGGACACGCCATATCAGACAGGATTTGAGACCATCCAGCAGTTCAGTAAGTACACTCGAATAACGACTTCTTAGTCGAAACTTGATTCTAACTCCTCTTTTTAGCCAAGGACAGCGTCAAGGGCTACCAGAGCTTCAAAG
This sequence comes from Lasiosphaeriaceae sp. G1095, assembly GCA_027569635.1. Classification (NCBI taxonomy): domain Eukaryota; kingdom Fungi; phylum Ascomycota; class Sordariomycetes; order Sordariales; family Lasiosphaeriaceae; species Lasiosphaeriaceae sp. G1095. The sequence goes on along the minus strand of JAPDFK010000201.1, from coordinate 54,856 downwards.
ACATTGTCTTCCACGGACTCCAATTCTTTGACCGCTGTCTGTTCCAGATTATGGTCAATTCAATGCCAAATCTCGAATCTGTCGCCATTATCCAATGCCCTCTTTTCGATATCACCAAACTCCGGAGACTCATCAAGATCATTAAAGAGAATCCGCGAGAAGTCGACGGCAAGGTCAAGTACATCAAGCTTGACTTTTACCCCTTCTTCTTCAAGGGTCCAGACGACTCTGCGCGCAAGGGCTCCTATGGCGTCACATACCACAAACCGACATTCCACACACCAAAGGCGGTGTTTGCCCTCGTCTACGAGTGCTATGACGAGGCCCGCGAAATCGGTATGGACTTGCTTGACGATAGCGCGTCTTTCTGGCACTATATACGTCGCCTTCCGGGACCCGATGCGCTCTGGGCGTACAAGGCACGAGACGCCCTCATCACCTTTAAACGCGACACCGAGCTACATCGGGGACGAGAGAGGGTCATCTGGAATCAGTTCTGCGACGACATAATGGCAGCATTGTCTGGAGACGGCGTCCGACCAACAAAGAACCCGCCCGGCTTGATGCGGAAGTTCTGCAAGGGAATGGACGATGAGCAATACTGGCGACAGCGAGCTGAATGCGTCCACTGCGCCACACACTACCCTCTCGTGTTTTTCACCCTCCGCCTCAGCGAGGTCGACATCGGATTCTGTTGGGGATGCAGGATGTATGAGTTCATCGACTGCATGGATGATAGCCATTTCCGACAATGGCAGATCGAAACCATTAGCGTATGGCTGGGCCGGCACTTCCCTGAGGAGTGGCACAAGATCTCTCCGCAGACGGGAAGGATTGTCGTTGAATCGCAATTCTACGACAAGACCGATATACGGCTCCGTCCTTCCGAGGCAAAGCTCGAAGATCTTGTCGGACCTGATCGCCAGACACCCTCTGCGAGAGCCTTACTGGTGACGAAAGATATGGACGCAGCCTGGAAGTACTACATGAACTTCACAAATGGCCAAGACCAGATCAAGGAGCCGGTCATTCTGTATGGGCACAATATCGTTGGACAGGCCCTTCGGCGCTTCAGATGGGTGCGGGAGCCTCTCACTGGCCCAGTCGACTTCCGGGCAGGCGGACCGCAGCATGTTCACCCTTGTAATCGACCACTGACCGCGAGTGAGATATCCGAGTCTACCTTCACCGAATCCTTCCAGGCTTTCTGCAAGCAATGGGAATGGACCCTGAGAACCGACGATGCATACGGGTTTAATTACATCCACTACGACCTGACTCTGAAGCAGGGCATAGGCCTCGGCTTTGATCAGCTCTGCATTGGCGACCCACGTGTCCAGAGCCAGATCGCCTGGGCTCAAAACGTCGAAGTCCAGAAGAGGGCCGCGAGGGAAATGGAATACGAGATTCGAACCAAGTCAGACCTCGCAATCTACGTGGACCTTCACGCACGGGTTGAAGAGGACTTCTTTTCCATTGGCACCAATTGCAATATGCCGTTCAGCCTGGACAAGTGGCACAAGCTCCCGGAAGACACCCAGTGGTACCAGTATAAGTACCGCCAGGGCAAGCGACAGTAGGTTTCCATTCCACTATGGCCACTCTATTTTCCTGTCTTTTTTCCTTGACTTTTCCCTTTTTTTCGACACGGAACTTGATGATCTTCGAGGCGGAAAATCATCTCACGACTTTACGAGGCTTGGCTAGTCTCGCATCCTCCTCGATTGGAGTTCAGCATTCTCTCGGGTCAGTCAACATTGGCGACCAAACTTGAGGAGCGGAAACAATCACCAGCCAGCCAGCGGATTCGTCCTCGAGCGCTAGAAACACGTTGCGCTTCAAACGAGACTACGACTTTTTGGGATTTTCCTTTTACTTCTCTACTTCAGAGATGGACATTGCCCCTTTCAAATACTTCATTCACAGTCATTCACATACTCTCTCTCTCGCTTGCCCGGAAGCAAGCAACATATCGAGAGAGTTGAAAGATGACGAAGATCTGGGAGGGAGCATCACACAACAACAACAAAAACAAAAACAAAAAACAGCATAGATACCCGATTCGACAACACGGTGTTCTTCTTTTATTCATCATTTGATGAATCACATGAGCGATTGGAATGGACAGACGGGATGGATGGATAAGGCGCATTTTCTCTCAGCACATCAACAACCTGGGTTAGTAACGAGTTTGTGAACTCTTGGGGGGCGTGGTTTGGGATGCATGGCATACATAGACATGGATGAGATGGACGAAATGAAAATGGAATTAGGTAGTACTCGGCGCGACAGTCTTTTCTGCCACCTTTTTCCCAGGCTTGCTTGCCTTCTTCATTTGGCGCGAGGGAAGAGAAGGGGTTTGATTCGATGGGTCTGCAAGAGGAAACCTAGCTACCTTTACCTAGATAGTTCTTCTCAAGTTATCATCATCATGGCGCGGTTCGTTCAGCATCAAATTTTTTTTTTCCTTATTTCCTAGGTAACAATCAACATCAGTCTAAATTGATATTTTCGATGAGTTCTCCTCAAGTGGCTTTGGTGATTTGAGTTACTTTGGTGCCTTTGGACCTTTGGGGAGTATGGCGAGTCTTGGGCTTTTGGCAAGTCTGGAACTTTGGCAATTTGCAGACTTTAGTGGGCTTTGATGATTGTGGTGATTTTGAACGATTGTGATAACTCCGGTGACATTGATGACTTTGATGATTCCAGTGATTCCAGTGTGTTCTGTGGTTTTGGTGGGTGAAGTGTGAAAATCGAACTATCGTCGTTGACTTCGAGGTGTATGGCTTTGAGATGTAGATGATATCCGTGGTCAGGGTGGGAGTTCGACAAGCGGGAAGGAAGTTCATATATATGTATATATCTAACCCATGCCCCATTGTGTTTCAGATCTTTGAACCTTTCGAACCTCTCGAACCTCTCGAACTTCTCCAAGTTGGCAAATCTGTTGAGCCTTTGGCAACTCTCGAACCCCTTGAACGAACACCTTAAACCTTCTTGAACCTCCGAACCTTTAAATACATTAAGGCAATTCGCGGCCAGAGCAGAAATTACAAGAGTGGAAGAATGCTGACGGGTATCTCTCTAACTCGTGATCTATCCTGTTATACATATTTTAACAGTGGTAATACAAATGGATAATGATAAAAGGCTGGTACACAGCCCACGGGCATGATCCCCTTTCCCCAAGGATATATACGAGGTTGTTGTTATTACACCTTCTCCTTCTCCTTCTCCTTCGCCTCGCCTACCTCAGATACCGACTCTCTGGCACTGTGCAAGCTAACCACATTCTTTAAGTTGCCAAAGCTCAAGCAGTCGCTAATCCTGCGCGTCCCCGAGAAAAGCATGACGAGCCTCTCAATGCCGCAGCCCCAACCTCCTGTAGGCGGCAGACCCGACTCAAGCGCGTGGACATAGCTCTCGTCGATAACGATGGAGCGGTTGCTGCCCTCGCGGAGTCGGGCCTGGTCAACGAACTTTTGCCGCTGCGCGAACGGGTCGTTCTCCTCCTCGTACATGTTGGCCAGCTCCCTTCCCGCGACAAAGAGCTCTGTGCGCGCCGAGACGGCCTGACCTGTCTTGGGGCAGATAAAGCTCTTGGACAACGGCGACATGCACACGGGGTGGTGGGTGATGAACAGCGGCCCGTCGGCCGAGTGCGGCTCGATACAGGCAGCAGCCAGCTGGTCCAGGAGTTTAGGGAGGGGCGGAAGGGGGTTCTCGATGGGGTTGCCGTGGGCTCTGAGGGCAGAGACCAGCTCGTCGAAGGCGTTGTCTGCCGTGAGGTCAGGAAAGCGGAACCCCAGGGCGGACTCGAGCGAAGGGATGAACTCCATCTGCTTAAACGGACGGCGGTAGGCTTCCACGTTGATGGCGGGCAGCGAGTCCAGCTTGGTGGCGATGAGACCCTGGCAGTGCTCGGCCGCGCCGCAGACCAGCTCCTCAGTCAGAGCAATGAGGTCGTCGAGGGAAGCGTAAGCGTTGTAGAACTCGCACATGGTGAACTCAGGGTTGTGGGACTGGTCGATGCCTTCATTTCTGAAGGCTGGGCCCAGCTCAAACACCCGATCTACGCCGCCGACTACGAGCCGCTTCAGCCAAAGCTCAGGCGCAATACGCAAGGCGATGTCCTTGGTCACAGGCTCAGGCGAGTGAATGACAAAGGGGCGGGCTATGGCCCCCCCGGCATTCTCAGCAAGGATGGGGGTCTGAAACTCGAGGAAGCCCTTCTCGTGGAGGAAGTCCCTCACATACTTGATGATATAGGACCGCAGGCGCAACGTGTCTATCGTCTTGCGGTTCACGAGCATATCGATGTGGCGCTGCTGGATGCGCTTGTCCTCGTCGGCGAGCTTGACCGGCAGGGGGACCAGGCTCGGCGACAGCAATTGGGGCATGCGGGTGGCCTCAATGGTCAGCTCACCCGTGGGCGTCCGTGTAGCTCTTCCCGTTACAGCTGTCACACACACAGTCGTCAGCAGCCGCACGCCGGAAGGCCGGGGAGACAAGCAACAAACGGAAAAGCTAGCACGCACAGACAATGTCACCCCTATTGATCAATCGGCTGAGCTCCTTGAAGCTATCTAGGGTGGTTTCGCCGGAGGCTTCCAGCTTGCGGAAGTTGCAGAGGCCTTGCACATGCTCAAACTCGGACTTTATAACCAGGAACACGAGCTTGGAGCCTGCGCGACGGATCGACTGGACGCGGCCGCGCAGGACAACCTCCTCTTCCCCAAAGGTGCCTTGTTCAACATGTTTGTATTTCTCCCGGAAGGCTGGTATCCGCATAGACACGTCACCACCAGTCTTGATCCTCGGGTATTTCAGGGCATTGGCCTGGCTCAGCTCGTTGCGCCGAGCCAGGTGGTAAAAGCGAAGGTAAGCAGTGTTTGCGTTGCGGGCCCGGAGAGGCTTCCAGGCATATGGCCGCAGGAACAGGAGGGAAGGCGTGGATCTCATCGCGCCTAGCAGAAGACAATGGGTTAGCAACTGCGAAGCTTTGGGTCTGTGGTCTTTCTCTCAAAAAGACAGTGGGAGGAGCTCCAAATATCAGATATAAGGCATTTGTGATCATACACGCACGAATGCGAGTCAGTCGCAACGGTTCTAAGATTGATAATTTTGATCATCATTTTGGGGGGAAAGAGCTCCTCCTGGGTTGCGTTGTATGTAAAGAGAGAAATGCGCAAAGTAAACTTACAATCATGTTGGGTGTTGCCGAGTATCTGTCTGAAACAACAGAATCCAATCCAATACTGGAGGAGAGAGTTTGTGTCTTGGATGAAGAGATTTGCGATTCCAGAAATTCGAGGTCCTTTTGTCTTCAAATTGCCAACCAATCAGAACACGCAATTCAAAGAATCAGCTTTTCTCTCAGCTCCACTGGGGGGGGATGACAGGACCTGCCTTCGTCATCCTTGTGTCTTTTGTCCGAAGACAAGCCGACACTGCTAGCTAGAGGAGGAAGAAGCTCGGGCCCCAAGCCTTCTCATGCATGGGCACTTGGCAGGCAATTGACAGGGCGTCCGTTGCGCGCCAGAAAAACAGAGCAAGAAGTTATTCCAGCAAAGCGACACCGTCATTACCCATCTTGACGACTTACCAAAATCTACCACCCGAATTCTCAAACCGACCACTACCTACCCGCCACTCCCTTAAACCACCTACCTAACCCAAGATGTCGTTCCTCGGATTTGGCAGGCCGCAGCCCTCGTCGGCGGAGAAGATTGCCGCCGTTGAGAACGAGCTCAAGATGGTTGCCGAGATGCACTCGCGGTATGGGCTGCCCCTATTCCCTTTTCCCTCCTCCTCTTCATCCACCCACCACAAACCCAAATACAAACCCAACCAACTAACTTATCTTGTCTGCCGTCTTTCAGGATGATCAAGGTCTGCACAGCCAAGTGCGTAGACAAGACGTACCGTGAAGGCGACCTGGCCAAGGGCGAAGCCGTGTGCCTCGACCGGTGCGCGGCCAAGTTCTTCGAGGCGCACCAGAAGATCTTTGAGCAGATACAAACCGAGACGCAGAACCGCGGCGGACAAGGGTTTGGGGCTTAAACACAAAAGTCACAATAACAAAATCGCCACATAAGGGAAGCGATGGATGGATGAGAGACTCACTCTATCCCCTTTCCAACGATGGCCGGCCACCTACTCTTTCTCTCCTGAACCCAACATTGAGTTCGCTCGTGTATTAAAATCATCATCAACGAAGCTATTGCAGTCTACGGCTTGGGATACATCGTCACCACACGTCATCACAATGATAGAGATACTGATCTGTGGGGAGAGAATAGGGAAGGGGGTGGACATGTGTGCTTGTATTATTGTACGATATATATATCATCACCATCGGGGGAAACAACACAACGACTAGAGGCGGGCAGGCGGTCCGGCGTGGCTAATAGGGGGGAACAAATATAGAACCAACCTCCCTTCTCTAAACATTTGGTTTCTCTGTAATGACGTTAAATGGTTTCTGAGCATGATAAGTTGCCAACTAATTATTATTTGTCCTATTCTTCCTCTCTATGCTAACGTCAATGCTACCTGTATGCAAATGCGGCGTTTTAACCCAAACCCTGAACCTATCCCAATGATCCAACGCCGACATGGCTCTTTTTAAAAACAAGTCACAATAAAGGATACCATGGGAATACAAGGAATCAAGCCTTCTTCCCCCGCTCCGACTGACCTCATTGACTCGGGCCGCGAGTGATATTCGGCCCGGTCCCAATACCAGTGAGCGTGCGAACGGCCCAGTGCAGCCAGCTCTCCGTCTCCAAGACAGCCTTGAGCTCATCGGCGCGGCGCTCCACGTCGGCGACCTGAGCCTCAAACTGGGCAACGCCATCTTCGACGTCGCGAACACGCCCAACCAGCGCATTGATCTCATACTCGAGCTTGGCCACCAGAACCTCGACTTCCTTAACGGCCTCGGCGAGGCGGGAGCGCTCCTCGGCCACGAGTTCGCCGCTGTTGTGTCGGATGCGCTGGTACGTGTCATTCACGGCGAGATAGAGCGACTGCAAGGCAGACTGCTGCGCGCCGAAGGTTTCGTCGAGCAGCTCTACCCCCGATAGCTTGGTCGTTACCCAAGGCGCAAGGTCCGTCTGCATGGCTAGAAGCCGGCCGTAGAGGCTGTGCGCAAGCTCCGTCTGGGTCTGTAGAGCTAGGGCGCTGGCGGCGTCCAGGGGCCCAACAGCAGAGGCATCTGTAATGTCGATGATCTCGTGCCATCGCAAAATAGCGTCTTCGGCATCACTGAATGATAGACGCCGTGCGTATCGCGCGTCGTTCGGGCGGCATCCGCCATCCGAGACATCGATGCTATGCCGCCGTTGCAGATATAAGTGTGGAAAGACAGCGCTCTGCCCTGACGCTAGGACTGGCCGCTGCGGATCTACCTCCTCAGCGAGGGAGCCTGCAACCGATGCGTTGCTGCTGGCGACGCCTTTTGGGACCTCTGTGGGTTGAGTTTGCGGTTCAGTCGGCTTATAATTCCCTTCTGTAACATTAGGCTTCGCTGGGGGAGATGACCGGAGACCGTCTTTAGTGGCCGACGGCTGGCTTTCGCTCTCGTCCCCAGCGGCGGAGTTCCCCATGGCGCCTGATTCGCCTGCTTCTTTATTATCCCTGAGACTTGCGAGGTACTCTTCAGGCTTGACTTTCCACGTGAAGGCCCTACCTATCGCAACAGGACTCGTCAAGTTTGCAGATGACTGTGCCAAGGTTGCTATGCTTGGGCTCGAGTATCCGCTCATGCCAGTGTCCGGGCTTTCGTCTTTTGATGGCCGGCTGGCGTGGCCTCTCAGGCCGCCTCCGACGGCGTCTCTGATGCGTCCCAGTCCTGAACGCGCGTCACTCACCTTTCCCGCGACACTTTTGAAGACTGTTTTCCGTAGAGCATCTCGGTCACTGGGGCCGTCTGGCATGGTTGACGCAGAGGTTGGAGGCGGTGATATGAAGGGTCCAGGCGACTCTTCCTTTTTCCTAGCCTCTGATTCGTCTTCGACTGGCGCCGACTGCATTCTCCTGTTTCCTGCTTGAGAAGGACTATCGTCTTTTAGATCTTTTCCGAATGCGGATGCCGAGTGTTCTGGGGCGCCGTGTAGTGCCCTCCTCGGCTTCCCGTACCAAAGCCATTTTGGCCGCTCACCGTATGCTAGGTTGATGAACTTGTCCAGATCCAAGGTCTCGATGTCTCCAATGTTTCCCTTGTCCCGGCCGCCTACCATACCAATAACCAGCTCGCCCCTCTTGCCGCCAATCTCGGCAACCGTGGATTTGACCGCTTTCTGGACTCCCCAGCCGCCATCTCCTGCGGCGGCTTTGGCGGTCACACTGTGCAGCTTGAGCAAGGTCTGGCGGTCCAGACGGCGTGTCTTTTCCAGCTTATGAGATTTCTGAAAGGTCCCCACGCCCCTTTTTGTGCTGTCAATATCGAATACATCCTTCGAGATCGGGGCACCCCAGTAGCTCAGCCGGTTCCTGGCTCCCATCAGCGTGCCGAGAAGGGCTGCAACAGTAGTGGGCCCCAGAATACCATCTGTCGGCTCAGTGTTGAAGTACTCGGAGCCCGTCTCTGTCCACCAGTTGTTGATGGCTGTCTCGGTTACGTCGCAGAGCAGGCCGTCGATGTACTCCTGGTCGAGCTTGCCAAAGGTGAAGAGCGCTACCTGGCAGAGCTTGATGAGCTCCACGACAGCCGAGCAGAAGGGAATTCTGTCACTAGTCCTGTAAAGCTGCAGAAACTTGGCCTGGGTCGCCGGCGTTGGGTCCGACAGGGTCAGGCCCGAGCGCCCCGAGCACCCCAGCCGCTTGAGGTCCTCATTGACAATAAATGTCTGGCGATGCTTGTGTATGTCGCCGTCCGGGACTGCGATAACTGTCAAGGCAGATGGAAAACTGCTCAGGTTGGTGACCATGAGTTCGCCGACCTCGGTCTCCTTCGGCCGGGCATGGTATTGCTGGATCGCCTTGAAGTAGACCCGCAGCTTCTGCGACCACTCTTTCTCCTCCTTCGGAACCTCCAAGACGCCCACGACGACCGAGTGCTTCGGGTCACCAGTGTATGTCACGATGACCAGGGCTGGCGACTGGCGTGAGCATGCCCATTGTTCTACCAAGTAGAGCTCGTAGCCTGGGAGGGAGCGCTTCCGCTCAACGACCTTGACCGAAGGGTCGTCTTCCAAGAATCTGCAGGGCGGCGGTTCAGCAGGCTGTCGTCAGACAGTAGCAAAGGGGCCAGGGCGTACTCACCGGATAGCAACAGGGTCGGGGAGGACGACGCGGCGTCGATGGGGTGCTGGGGGAGCCAGGGGCCCGAGGGGTGCAGCCATGTCGACGACAGCGGGGGGAGCAGCATCAAGTTTTGGGGCGGCAGATGGAGGCACGGAGGTCGTGTCCAGCACATATGGCCTGGGATTCCGATTCGAGGCCGTTCTCACCAGTGTGAGTTCCTCTTCCCGGTGCACGCGCCCGTCGAGGGACGACGTGGGGAAAGAAAGGCGAGACATAGTTCGGGACTATACCCCAACTAAACGTGGACGATACACATTGAAGGGCACTAAAGGTAATGGCGGTCCGCGGAGTGGCGTAACGTGGGCCCATGTATATAACCTAGGCAACTTGGCAACGTAGAGTAGATCTAGGGCCTGGGGAGCAATTCGGAGACCGATTCCGCCCGTAGCTCAAGCATGTGATATCTGTGTCGCCACCACAATCTCTGCCCGATCACGGAAATTCAACTAGACTTCCTCCCTCCTCGCTGGCTAAGTTGGAAGGAGAGTCCCGAAAATGTGGGTTGGGTTGGAAGAAAATTAAAGTGAGCTCGACATGCACAACAGCTTGGCCAGCTGCGGTTGGACGGTCTAGCTCGAATTATATCCATCCATGTCTCCAAGTTGGGGACTTGAAGCGGGAGCTGAGGAGCCCTGGCGGGGTATTTTAGCGAGTTCAACCTCCACCAGCCATTCTATGCACAAGTGTATGTACATGTACAATACATGTACATACACCGCAGGTTCCACCTTCAGTGACCAAAGGCTGTCCGAGCTTGGGAAAAGCCGGCCTGAAAAGTTCATGGAACTTCCGTCCGTAAACATTCAAAGGCACCGTTTTCGATGTTCGATAGTGTCCAGGCAACCAGGTAAAATCCTCCTGAAACTGGTGGCCGTGACAACAACACGTGCACAGCGGGAAGGTTCCCTGTGTGATATCATCACGATCGACAAGGCAGGCGTGCAGCTGTCTTCCAGTGGCTGGGCACCCCTGACTTGACGCTCCATCCCGTCAGCGCTTGGGCCAGCTTCTCTCGCTTGCACCAAGGCGGGGTGGTCTTACGGCGTGTCACCCGAGCGGTGGATGGAACCTGTTTAGCGTTCTGTAACTGAGTGGCGCCGCTGAAAGAACGCACCCTCTACCGAACCTTGACAACTTGACCTAACGTTTCCAGAGACTCAATCCGATTCCTTCGTTACCTCAATTCTTGCGTCGAGTCTGGAAGAAACCTCTGGCAAGCTTCATACTCGATATACCCTACCAAGCCGAGCTTGTTTGCAACAAGCAGACGAACGAAACCGGTCACGACCAGATGATGCCAGCGGTTTTGGGCCACCCATAGTGGCAGCGGTAACCATAGAGCGAAAGAGGAACACTGAGTTGACGGCGCCTGACATACGAAGCACAATGGGAGGCACCAACACAGAAGCGCTCCAGCAGGAGCTGGCCGAGGTGTACAAGATGCCTAGACTCTGGTCAGCAGTGAGCAACGTGGACAAAATCATCGAGCTGCTCAGCGCAGCCAGGGAACAGGTCGCTGGAGGTTTGGCTTCCCCATTCCCCTCCCCGCCACCCCTTGCGTCTTGATGCTCATCACCTCGTTCTCACAGCCTTGGATCCCCACACGGCGAGTCTGACCATGGCGAAGCTGCAGAACCCAGCCAAGGTGGCGTTCGAGCAGGTTAATGATAATCTGAAGGACGCATCACAGGCGCACAAGAAAATGGGCAAAGCACTGAACGAGGTATGCCGTTAAGCATAACTACTGGGGCTTGCACCATGCTCACATCTTTGTTTCTTCTACAGTTCTTCCCCGTGAAGCCGCTACCATCGGACCACGATGCCATGGCCGACCACCCAGCACTTATAAACCGTGCGATTGCTATGCATCTCCTCCGCGAAGGCCAGTTCTCGGTGGCCTCGACCTTCATTGACGAAGCCCAAGACTCGGTGCCCTATGGCTCTACCTCTCATACCATCCTTGACCTCGAAGGCACGCCCTCGGTCGATTTGAACGAGCATATGGATGAAGACGGTTCTGGTGCGCAGGCGTCACCTCTCTTCTCGTCCAACAGCAGCGAGAACCGCGAGATCACGTCATTCCATTCTCAAGAACTCCAAATGAAATTCGCCGAGATGTATCGGGTATTGCAGGACCTGAAGGCTCGGAACCTGATGCCGGCCATTGAATGGGCAAGGACGAACTCGGCCGAGCTCGAGGCGCGAGGCAGTAACCTGGAATTCGAGTTGAGCCAGCTGCAGTACGTGTGGCTCTTCAAAGGACCAGCCGTCAATGGGCTGCCCGACGACGAGCGCAACGGACGGACGGGGGCGCTGGCGTATGCGCGAGAACACTTTGGGCGGTTCCAGGGGCGGCACCTACTCGATATACAGCGGCTAGTTACTTCCCTGTCGTACGCGTCCAACATCCTAGGATCGCCGTACAGGACGTTATTTGAGACGGACGACGCCTTCGCTGAGGTAGCTTCGTCGTTTACGCGTGAGTTCTGCAGCCTGTTGGGCCTATCGGCCGAGTCGCCTCTTTACATCGCCGCAACGGCGGGCGCGCTGGCGCTTCCGCAGCTCATCAAGTATACGACGGCAACGCGCGCCAAAAACACCGAGTGGACCACGGTCAACGAGCTGGCCTTCGAGACCCCACTGCCTGAGCGCATGGTGTACCACAGTATCTTCGTGTGCCCCGTGTCCAAGGAGCAAACCACCGAGGACAACCCGCCCATGATGATCCCCTGCGGTCATGTGCTGGCCAAAGAGACACTGCAGAAGCTGTGCAAGGGTACCCGCTTCAAGTGCCCGTACTGCCCCAATGAGGGCCAGCTCAAGGACGCACGGCAGATCATTTTGTAGGGTCCTGGTGTGCTGCCGTTGGACAAACAGGCGCGGCTTGAGCCACTGCCGTCAGCGTCGGGAGCGAGCCCTAGACAGGGTGAAGGCGGTAGTGATTCTGCAGTCACCGCCGCGAGTACCCTTGCTGGTTCAAATGCCAGTCTTCTCGCCAATGTTGGCGGTACTAATACAAGAACAACCACCTCAAGGAGCAATTGGGTTTCATCGTATCGTAACGGCCTCCCCGCGCCCGGTTCATTTAACGAACAACAGTGGCCCTCAGAACACTCCTGGGCCTCGGCTTTTACCCCTTTCGGTGTCGGGTCTGCTTAGAGGAGCAGACAGGCAGATCAATCCACACTTCGGCGATCTACCAGGCGCACCGGCAGTGTCATCGGCGGCGGCCCAGGCTACGGCAGCATTGTCGCCGTACACAGATTACCGACGGCGCGGGGCATGGCAGTTTTTATCGTTCGAGGAGCGAGAACCACAATTTCCTCTCCGTCGTTATTGCCGTTGACAACGACGTCTTCAAGGATGCTTGGTGATGGCAGTGGCAGGCAATATCACGAATCCCCCCCTCTTTGAGTTTATTATTCTTTCCCTCTGGCTTTATTATGATTTGTTTTGGTTGGGTTTGGAACATACGGTTCAAGCTTTCCGGCTACTATGGGACAACGCAGCGGTAGCGCGCCTGTTTGTTTGGGTTTGGTCGAGGTTTTTCAGACATTGGACAAGTATGAATATCATGACACGGCAGCACATAACACACATCAAAATTGCCTGAATTTATAAAGTTGACATTCCAAGTAGGAGGCGAGAGTGCTGCTGTCTGTTTGCTTTAACCTCAGCCGCTCTGAGCTGGGTCTGTGGCCTGCTGATCCTTGATTTGGGCACCTTGACTAAAGCTACCCGGTCAAAAAAGTTGAGCCCGGTTTTGGGGAACATTGCGTATGGCATATCAGCTGCAGCTACAGAGCGTCTGGTGACAGAGGGAACGGAGTACAGTCCTGCAATGTGAGATAAAACCCAGGAGCAGAGGTAAATCTGATCAACGAGGGTAGTTGAGAGCTAAAAAACTAAACACTAGACGGTAACGTGTATCTACTAATTAGACGTCGCGAGGATGTTGAACCCTCGCGCGAACTTGAACATGTAAAAAGCGTCAATGAAACCCATTTTAGCTATCTACTCCTGGCCAGCCGCCCTGAGAACCTCCTTTTGTACCACAGATGACCTTGTCACCAAACTCCCGACTCAATAGTGAATGAACATGGTCACTCACTCTCCCGTCGATATCCCCAACCGCCGATAAAGTTGGCAAGCTTCTCCGCATCCTCGAGAGGAACCAAGTTGAATTCCTCGAACGTCACGGTGACCTATCAGCCCAGTCAGCCCCAGGGCAGCACCCTCCGTCAAGAAAGCTTTCTCAGTGGTATCACCACCCTTGATCCTGAAGCAGGTATTCATACGTGACTAATAGAGAAGTTGATTTAGTTTGAACCTTGCAAGATTGTCATATGGGAAGAGTGCACTGACTCAAAGATGCTCAGCATACTATAGAGGCTATTGCTCTTATCAATAGCTTCATACTCGAGAATACGGGGCGGAATAGGTAGAGCCAGTTGTCTCATCAAGGCTGCAGAAGGCTGCGGTAGGAAGCTCTTCTTGATGACGACAACAGTAATACCAGTCGATCCGAGGTTATTCTGGGCGCGCCGAAGAAGATTGCCGAGAAATTTCTTATCGGGATCTTCCTCGAAAGAATATTGGAGCTCATGTCGGCAACAACAAATTGGTCCGTCAGGCCCCGGCTGCTCGAGGGGCTTGGGAAATGCAGGGAACTCGACGCCAATAGACAATGGCAGCGTCCCGAGACAAGTTCCAGGTACTCTCGTCCGGAATAGTCCCAAACTTGCCTCCATTCGTCTTGCGGCTATCGGCCGCGATATTGACATGCTGAGCCGAAGAGCCGCTCAGCTTCAGCCGCTGCCTTTTGCGACCAGCCACCAGTGATGATGTAGCCGATCTTGAGATGATTCTTCACGGCCGATTTGAGCTCCGGGGCGACTGAGCTATCATTATTATCATCACCATCTGATTCCATCTCCTTGCGTTTGCGGGCAACCCAGTTGCCGACAAAGTTATATGCCATGGCGGAGAACTCTCCCGAGCCACCCCCTTGCGTAAAGAGGACCCCATAGTCGTCTGGAATATCGAGGTAGGGGACCAGATCAGCTTTGGCCCTCATTGATGATAGTAGCAGCTATCTCTGACCAGTGCGAGTGCTCGGCAATACCTAACCCAGTATCGTTATACTTGATCAGAGCCTTGGCAGCATCCTTGAGGACGTCAGTAGGCAGTAAAGCTGGGCCCCCACCGAAGTAAGTGATGTCTGATCTGGAAGGCATGGCCGTGTATGAAATCACATCGGCCTGGGTCTGTTGAGGCTTCAGCATCAGACTGATTGAAGACTGGCCGACCGGCCAGACTCGGAGGGATTTGTGACTCGAGGGGACTTTTATAGTGGCATGTGGAGCTCACTCGCAGTAAGTTATTCTTTTGGGGGACTCGGGTAGCCATCTCCGCCCGTTTTGCGGCTGAGCCAATGGGCGAATCAGCGCCCGGTTCCTGCCTTTTAGCGGAGCGTTTAGTCAGGCATGGGCGTTTTTGAGGCCAAATGCCTGGCATCCATCTCAGGCCAGCGAAGCGAGCCTGGAAACCTGGGAGCGATCCATAATCTTGTTGATCACTGGAAAAAAGGCCAGTCGAGGCGCATTAGGCAACACATTCTTTCCATCTTCTCTACGCTGGAGTAGCAACCCATAAACCAGCAACCTTCATCCCTGGATTTCTGCTACGCAAGAACCCTGGTCCTCACGCTTCGTAAGCGTTTCGTCGATAGCCTTGCAGCACCCAAAGGGCATGGCTGCCAAACCAAGTCGCCATGGCTGCGCCGGATTATAGCAATGGCAACCGTTACCACTCCTCCCACGACCATCGCCAGTCATACCGTGACTCGGGCTCGACCTCACCAGTGGACGATCTTCTGGCTTTCATAGCCCAGTCCTTCCACTCGTTGCGGAGGTTTTGGAGCGAGCGTGGCCGTCGCATGACTCTTGCTGCAATGGTGTCCGCAGCCCGTCGCCTACGCCAGAACCTAGCCTACCGCCGCCTCTTCAGCTTCCCACACCTGCTTGTCGCCATTTGGGTGGTGGTGTTGCTCTGGGGCGAGCGCTGGGTGTTTCGCTCCAAGGTGGAAAGCTGCCACTGGAATAATTGGGAGAGCTGGGTAAGACAGGCACAAACAAGTCACTCTCCTCGTGGTGCAAATAGTAGCTGACACCAGGCCGTTGTGCCTCATATAGCCCGCCGGTGCAGAACCGCATCGCGTCGCACTGGTCGCCGACCCGCAGCTGATCGATCCTCACTCGTATCCCGGGCGGCCGTGGCCCCTGAACCCTTTAACCTACCTCATTACCGACAACTATCTGCGGCGATCCTACAACCAATTGCAATGGCAGCTCGACCCCGACACCATTTTCTTCCTGGGCGACTTGTTTGACGGGGGAAGGGAGTGGAAGACGTTACATGGCGACTTTCGAGACCCCGAATGGGGCCCGCACCCAAAAGGGGAGCAAAAGTATCTGAAGAAGTGGAACAAGAAATACGGCGAGAACTACTGGCTTCGGGAATACAGGAGGTTTGGGGACATATTCTTTAACCCCTGGATAGCTGCTGGAGCAGCAGCACCAGAGGCAGCAGAGAAGCGGCGAAAGCTCATTGCCAGTCTGCCAGGAAATCACGACCTCGGGTTTGGATCGGAGATCAAGATGAGCGTGAGGAACCGATTTGAGACTTATTTTGGCGAAGGCAACCGTGTGGATGTTGTTGGAAATCACACATTTGTTTCCGTCGACACTGTCTCTATGAGCGCTGGCACCTCTCCGGATGCCGCATCCCACGACCTGAGGCCCATCTACAAGCCGACGGAGCACTTTCTCAACGATGTCAAGCGGACGAAGCAAAAGGCGGTTGAAAAGGAGTTGCGTTTCCTGCGGGGAGAAGTCCCGGAGGTCCCGTTCCCCCACAAAATCGAGGACCTGGAAAAGGCCAACTTCCAGGGCCAGCCAGTACTGGGTGAAAATGCCCCTGAGCTTCCCACCATCCTCCTTACCCATGTTCCGCTCTACCGCCCTGATGGCACTCCATGTGGGCCGCTGCGAGAGCATTCGCCGCCCACAAAGCCCCCAAAGGGGCAGACGGAGGCGGTAGTCCCTGATCACCGCAACGCAATCTCGGTTTCGGGGGGCTATCAGTACCAAAATGTACTGAACGAGAAGGATTCGATGAGTCTCATAGAGAAAATTGGGAACGTCGTGCATGCGTTCTCCGGAGACGACCACGACTACTGTGAGGTCAAGCACGCAGCGAACCAGAGAGGCGTGCCCGAAATCACGGTGAAGAGCATCAATATGGCCATGGGTGTGTCTACACCCGGCTTTCTTATGGTCAGCCTCTACAATCCCATCGACGTCGACGGTAAGCCCCTCGAGGCCGGTAAGCCAACGATGCAGACCCATCTCTGCCTGCTCCCTAGCCAGGGGAAAACGTACTTCCGTTACATCGGCTTTGCCTTCGTTTGCATTGTAATCCTCGCGATCCGTGCCTTTCTTGTGCCTGTGCTCAAGCTTTCACGGTTTGCATTGGAGCCGGAGCCGGCCACTGGTAGCAGCAGAAGCAGCACCATACTACCCGTGTTCAAGGCCAAGGTCGAGGACTACGATGAGTATGCTCTGCCGACGGCGGGTTTCTCGGCCTCGCACTTCCTGCACGGCTCCGGGACGCGTGACCGGAGCGGCTCTTTGACAAGCGGGCTGGCGAGAGAGGCGAGAGAGGCCCGTAATCAAAGTCCAAAGTCACCTGGCAGCAAGAAGAGTCACCACCACCATGGGCATAGCAAGGGCTCCGGCACCAGCGGCGGCAACAAGTGGGGCTGGAGTGGCCAGCCGACGAGAGGTCCGCGGATCGAGATCCGTAGCGAGCATGAAGACCTCTACGACGGCGGCAAATGGAAGGCCGCCAGCAGGAGGCCGCAGTCGCCCATCAATGTCGTCTTCACGGAGTTCTGGACGACGCTGTGGAGGGTCGTGTGGATGGCCTTCCTATTCTTTGGCTGGCTTGCTTGGAAGGGATGATTAGGGGTCGAGCGAAACTTTGGGTAAAATAAGAATAATTGGAGTTGGATGTACTATCGCACTATGGTATATGTATATATATATATGATCACATAGGAAGTGGGCAGGATTATGACTGTATAATAAGCGATGGCTTGCATTTTTGGAAAATTGGAGCTTTTTTTGTCTATTATCTGGGTCTGATCATGATTTATGTTCGTGCGCTGAAGACAGAAGCAACGATGGCTTGGACTTTGGAGTTTTATCAAGCAATGGATAAATAATCCATCCGTATGCACATATGTATAATGTACATCCATGTACACATAGATTAGATCTTGGAGTTTGACAGGTGCAGGCATCCGATCTGTCACCTGCCGACAGAGGAAGTGGGGCTGGCAGTTGCCCCGGCAATGGGCGGTGTAGTGTTTACAGCGGAGTGCGTCGGTGTCTGTCGCGCTTGCCAGAAACCCTTAGCAAACCCTGGCCCATGCCCCATGCCAATTCTTTCAATGCACCACACCCTGCCTGCATTTCCAATCCAGAGAGGCAGAAACCTTGACGAGCCGACCTATCGCATTTTTGGATTTCTCTCAACTACTAAAGTCAGTCCAGTAGCCTTTTGGTCGACACGCCACAAACGAAGCTCCAATGGAGCGCAGAAACACTGCAATGGGCTCGCACGCCCGCACCTTTGCCGGCACGCGCTCCAGCATCCGCCCCCCCACGAGGACCACGTCGTCGGCGGCGTCAGTCAGGCCCGGCCACTCGCGCCACGCCTCGGCAGCGTCGCGAATCGACCGGGCTGGAGCTACATCGCCCGCTGGATCCGTCATGTCGGTCGCAACAATAACAGCCACGGTGGTAGGGGCCAAGCGCAAGGAGCGCGAGTTCGAAGCAGACGAGGGCGAGGCTACAAACATCAACGTTGTCGTGCGGTGCCGCGGCCGGAACGACCGAGAGGTCAAAGAGAATAGTGCCGTCGTGGTCCGGACGGACGGCGTCAAGGGCACCCAGGTCGATCTCTCCATGGGCCCCAACGCCCTGAGCAACAAGACATACAACTTTGATCGCGTCTTCTCCCAGGCTGCCGATCAGTCCATGATCTTTGACGACGTGGTGCAACCCATTCTTGACGAGGTTAGCCGAGCCCGCCCAGTCAGCACTGCCCCAGCCCCAGTCTCTGTGCTGACGCTATATACAGATGCTAGAGGGATACAACTGTACTATTTTTGCCTACGGCCAGACGGGCACCGGCAAGACATACACCATGTCGGGCGACATGTCCGACACCATGGGGTTGCTGCCCGATGCCGCCGGTATCATCCCCCGCGTACTCCATTCTCTATTCAACAAGTTGGAGCTCGACGACAAAGACAACTTTGTCCGGTGTTCGTTTATCGAGTTGTATAATGAAGAGCTGCGGGATCTGCTTTCAGCCGACGATAGCGCCAAGCTAAAGATTTACGACGACAACTCCAGGAAGGGCCACTCGGCGACAGTCGTACAAGGAATGGAGGAGCGGCACATTACGAGCGCGACCGACGGCCTCAAGTGGCTTCAAGAGGGCAGCGTGAGGCGCCAGGTTGCGGCGACAAAATGCAACGACTTGAGTAGTCGAAGTCATACCATCTTTACCATCACGGTCCACGTCAAGCAGAAGACGGAAACGGGCGAGGACTTTCTCATGGCTGGAAAGTTGAACCTGGTCGATCTTGCTGGTAGCGAAAACATCCAGCGGTCCGGGGCCGAGAACAAGCGGGCCGCCGAGGCCGGGTTGATCAACAAGAGTCTGCTGACTCTCGGGCGTGTTATCAACGCCTTGGTCGACCGCGGCTCCCACATCCCCTACAGGGAGTCAAAGCTCACCCGCCTGCTTCAGGATTCGCTTGGCGGGCAGACCAAGACGTGCATCATCGCAACGGTGTCGCCGGCCAAGAGCAACCTGGAGGAGACCATCTCGACGTTAGACTACGCCTTCCGGGCCAAGAATATTCGAAACAAGCCGCAAGTCAATACATTAATCAACAAAAAGACAATGCTCCGCGAGTTTACCGCCGAGATTGAGAAGCTCAAGAGCGAGCTAATTTCTACGCGGCAGCGGAACGGAGTCTACCTGTCAAACGAGGCGTACGAGGAGATGACAGTGCAGAACGAGTCGCGGAGGATTTTGACAGACGAACAGGCAGCCAAGATTGGGATACTCGAGGCCAACCTCCGGCACAAGGTAGAAGAGCTCTTTGCCCTGAACTCGAGTTTCATGGGGCTCAAAAAAGAGCACGAAGGAACTCGGGCACAGCTTGACGACACTAAGGAGGTGCTCGACCAGACTGAACTTGTGCTGGCGGCCACCCGCAAAACGCTCGCCGAGGAGACGCACATTCGAAAGGCACATCAGGCGACGGAACAAAAGCTGACAGCCGTCGGCGGCGAGCTGCTCACGACGCTCAAAAGAACGGTCGACGACGTTGGCGGTCTCTATGCCAAGAACAAGCGGAAGTCGGACCTGCAGCACCTGAACCGGAGCACATGGAGCATGTCCCAAGCGCAGGTCTCGGGTATCACCGAGCTTGTTGAGAGCCGTATCGACGACTTTCGCAAGGACCAGGAAGAACACATTTCCAATATTTCGGAGCGGATACAGTCTTTTGTGCAGGAGGAGCTTGAGAATCTGTCGTCCACACAAAGCTTTCTGGATGAGAACCTAGCGCAATTTGCCGGGTCCAAGACGCAGCTGCTGGAACAAAAACAAAGATGCAAAGACGAGATGGACGACGTACTGGAAGAGATCAAAGTTGTTAGGGACAACGTCAAGCAACGTGTCGGCGAGAGTCTGCAGGCCATTACGGGCGCGGCTGAGCGGATCGCCGGCGACGTCCTCAGCGAGCTGGGCACGTTTCACAGCCAGCTGCACGCGTCCTATAGCTCCATCGGGAAGGAGTTCAAGGGCATGTTCGAGGAGATGCTCCGGCACATAAGCGCCCAGAAGGCCGAATCCGATATGCTCAGGCAGCAGCTCGAGGGCGCCAGCCAGACCATTATCGAGTCGAACGCGGCGGTTTCGGCCCGGATCCAGGAGGTGCTTGACGAGGAGCGGAGACAGGCAGCTGCCGAGCGCCAGAATATGTTATTGCAAATCACGTCCCTGATCAACTCACAGGCCGAGCTGCAAGAAACTCGCCTGGCGGGCAAGACGGCCATCATCCGTCAAACTGTCGACGACTCGAGCAGCGCGTTTGAGGGCAGAGTTGCAGAGTACTCGGAGAGCATGGACGTGTGGGGCTCCAAGGATAGCCATATGTTGGACGAGGTTGCAAAGTCGCGGGATGCCATCAAGACGAAACTTAAGGACGACTGGACGGTATGGCACCTTTTCTTGCACTATTTAGACATGAACTGACTTTTTCCCAGGCTGCGAACAAGCGCAGTAGTTCGATTCAAACTACGACCAAGTCTGTTCACGCAGAGACGGTCCGAGTGGTGGACGAGCAGATAAGGGACCTCGACGTGCAGATGAGGGATCTAGACGACTTTGTGTCACGCGCTAAGTCTCAAAACGCCGAGCATCACCAACAAAATACTGCTTCCGTGCAGAACCTGTCCGGTACCGTAGAGCAGTCTTTCTCCAGCATTTCTGACCGTTTCAAGAACAACCTCAGGAGAGTGAAGGATGTCAGCGACGAGATCAAGACGGGAGCCCAGAGCTTGCAGGCATCTCTTGAGCCGCTGGATGAGAGCATGTGTCAGCCTCTGGCCAGTCTCAGGGACGACATACAAGGCACGGTGCTGCGCGAGTATGAGCCAACTGGGGATACGCCGGAGAAAATCCAATACCAATATCCGACCGAACTGCCACAGACAAGCTCTCACGCCGCGCTACTAGCGGACATGCGCGACGAACCCACGCCTACCAAACCAGCGGCACCAATAGAAGGGCCAGCTATCTTCAGCGACATGAGTTTCAGCCCGCCGCCGGCGATCAAATCGCCACCCCTCCCGAAGCGCGCCTCGTCTGTCGAGCCCAAGAATAATCCTAATCCCTTGGGCATGAGCCTGCGAGAGGTCAACCCGAATCTGACGACGGGGAATATAATGTTTGACCCCTCGGTCAGCATCATGTCAATGCCTCCGGTTATGGCAGCCGAGAATACGGTGCCTCTGCTGAAAAGGACCATGAAGGCGAAGCCGACAAGATTGGCGAGAAAGATTGTGGCTAGTATGGCGGAGGGGGCCGAGAATGTGCCCCCAAGAGACAGGCTTGGAGAGGTGTTTGCCCAGGGGGGAAGTAGGAGGAAGAGTCCTAGGCTGCAGCACTAAACCAAGGAGCTGGCGTGTTTTGTAACACGGGGATGGACGGCTGTTTTATTTTTCAAGGGAAGCATGGAGTCTTGGGAGTCACCAACAAAACTTGTTGGACTGTCGGTTTCCATGACGGACAGAGGGATGGATCGATGGATTATTATTATTTGGCTATGGGAAGGAAGTTTGCCGCGTTATGCTGTATTAGGTTACTGAGCACCGATACCCCCCCGTGATAAATGAGCACTGGTTTTAGTGGAAATTTTACCTACTTGTTAATACTTTTATTGATGGCTGTTGGTTCATTGGTTTGGTTGTTCATTCACAATTGCGAATAGGGGTAAAGACAAAGATACGTAGCTGGATAGGTAGTGTTTTGTTTAGGGCTGGCATTAATGATCAGTTTCCGTCTCCACCTTGTCTTGGTTTGGTTTGCATTCGAGTAAATATTTAGAAGGAAACAACCCAATTTTCTTTTGGTTTTTATGTCAACTATTTTTCTTGTTCTTTTTCTTTTTCCTTTTCTTCTGTGTATTACATCGCCTCAGCTTTCTCTTCAATCATTGTTTCGTTTTCCATAGCTTCGTTATAAACAAAAGCTCGGAAGGTCACAAGGAGCAGCATACCGGTATTGTTGAGGAAACAAGGCTGTTGATGACGGCGATGACGAAAACCTGAAATCCTTCGAGGGCGTAACTAGTGTACTTTCTTGTTGAAGATCATCGCTGATGAGATCTTTTCTGGTGGTTTATCCCCCGACCTATCAACTGTTACGGGATGTTTGAGTTGCGTATGCACACGCAACTCACCCGCTCGCACTAAGCTCGGATCGGTACTGTCTGTGTATGTATGGATACGCCCTCTCAATGACATGCGTCCCACAATAAGGGGGCGATGGGCGTGAGATTGATCGTCTCATCGCCGATTACTCTACTTGACCAAGAGATTGTAGTATAAATAATACGCCGTATCCTAAAGGCTGACTTGAAGCAATCATTAATACCTAGGTTTATTCTATACCTTCAACTCTTGTCGAAAAATATTCATTCTATCTCCCCCCGCAACAAAACATCCAGACCAACAAACCTGCTCTTTTTTTTTTTTTTTTCCACAACCAACACAAACCATCACCAAAATGTCTACCCACCCCGACCTAACGAGCTTCAAAGCCCTGTCGTTTGACTGCTATGGCACGCTCATCGACTGGGAAGGAGGGATGGCATCGGACCTCTCCCCGATCATCTCGCAACTCCCTGCCTCGCACCCATGGCGAAGCAACCGCCAGCTCGCCGTGGAGCGGTTCAACGCCATCTCTGAAGAGCAAGAAGTCTCGCACCCTACCCAGTCGTACGACGAGAATCTATCGTCCACTTTCACCATTCTCGCGCAAGAGGCTGGCGTCCCATCTTCATCAGAGTTGAAGGAGGAGAATGAAATAGGGTCCGGTCCGGGGCGGTGGCCCGCATTTCCCGACACGGTGGCGGGCCTGGGCAAGCTGGCGGCGCACTACAAGCTGATCATCCTGAGCAACGTCAATGAGGCCAACATTGCGCGCGCCTTGCGCGAGAATCTGGCGGCGCCCGCGAGGTTCGACGCCGTGTACACGGCGGAAGCGATCGGGAGCTACAAGCCTTCGCACAACAACTTTCGGTATCTGTTTGAGCACGCCAAGGCGGATTTGGGGGTTGATTTTGAAAAAGGGGATCTGCTCCATGTGGCGCATAGCTTGACGGCGGACCACGTCCCTGCGGAAGAGCTGGGGTTGCGGAGTGTTTGGATCGCGAGGGGCGCCGAGGTTGAAGGCCACGAGGGGACGGCGGGGAATGTGAGGGAGTTGAGTCAACAGGGGAAACTGGGGTTCGAGTGGCAGTTTGCGACGATTGGGGACTTTGCGGATGAGGTGGAGAGACAGT
Organism: Lasiosphaeriaceae sp. G1095; assembly: GCA_027569635.1. NCBI lineage: Eukaryota > Fungi > Ascomycota > Sordariomycetes > Sordariales > Lasiosphaeriaceae > Lasiosphaeriaceae sp. G1095. The sequence goes on along the minus strand of JAPDFK010000201.1, from coordinate 31,332 downwards.
TTGCTGCTGCTGCTGCTGCTTCTGTGGACAAGAAGTAAGGATGTTTTGTTTTGTTATGTAAGGGTTTGGTTTTGGTATATAATGAATAATTAACGAATCCCAAGACCTTTTCTTTCTTTCTTTCTTTTGGAATTACATTTGATGACGTGTGTGGTGAATTAGTCTGAATTAGACAGCTCCTCCTGACGCCCGCCGTCTGACCCTGAATCTGAATCCCCATTCGACACCATGTTCCATACCGTTCGGCGTCGAACCCGGCGCACCTTGTCCTGGTTTCGCCATCCATGCCGCGCCTTGATCGGCTGCAGGAACCCGTCGACGTGGACTGCGCCATCCATCTCGTCCATGCTGTCCACGCCGTCGTTTGCTACTGCCACCGGAACCTGCTGCTGCGACGGCAGTTGCCCGTCATGGCAAATCTGAATATGGCGCGTGAGGTTCCCCTTGCGGGTGAATGGGTCCGTCGTCGCCCTTGAGCACTTGGGATAGGGGCAGTAGATCTCGCCGCCCGGGGTAGTTGACCGGGCACCCGACGCGCGCCGCAACTCACGCAGCTCCTCGAACCCGTCCGCCCCGTCCATGCTCTTTGGCTCGTTGTCTTCCGGGTATTGCCCGCCATGGCAAGTCTCAATGTGCCGCGTCAAATTTGATTTGCGGGCGAACCCCACGGTCGCCCTCTTGCAGCTGGGATAGGGGCAGAAGGCCGGCGCGTTACCTTTGCTGCGCAGTTTCGGGTAAAACACCAAGCTCCCATATGGAGCACGCTGTTTTTTGCCCTGTTCCGACCCAGTTGACTTGCTCCGATATGAAATCGGCCAGACGACGGTTTTTTCTCCGCTTTCTGGCGGAGATGAAGGCAGACCGGTCAGCCGAACGCTGGACTGCCGGCTGATAATGCGGCGTCGCTCTAGGTCGTCCCCGTCATTGTTGCCGCCGCCGCCGTCATCGTCGTTGTCGTCGTCATCGTTGTTGGATGGTGGCAGAGGCAAACCCGGGTTATAAGTCGAGGTCAGTGTCGCCTCCGCTGCCAAATGAGCGGGCTGCTCGAACAGCGTGTGAACCACCATCCCCTGCCCGAAAAGGGACGAACAACGCTGTGTTGCGCGCGCAATGACGTCCGGAGAGAACCCGGCCATAGCCGCGGCGCTCATCACGTCACGCCAGTCTCTGAGTCCCCATCTCCCGAGATTCCCCCCCCTGTCCCTTTCCCGATCTGACATGGCGCTTGAGCCCCGTGATAGCCTTGACCTTGACCTTGACATCGACCGTCCCCCGGAAGACCCCGGGCTTGACCGTGAACCCCTTGAAAACCCTGGGCTCGATCCTCCTAGCAGCGAGCTTCCGCGCGCACTCCTCGATACCGAGCGGCTTCGTCTTCCTCGGCCTGTGCTCTCCCCATCTTCGTCGTGGTAGAAGCCTGGTAGGCGCTTCTTCTTCTCCTTGGCAGTCCTGACTAACATCCCCTTTTCCGTCTCGCCCTCGCGCGGGACTTGAACTTTTGGCTGCGGTTGCCCATCCTCCTTGTCTTGGTCAAAGTAAAAGTCTGGCAGGCGCTGCTTCGTCTCCCGGGCAATCCTGATTAACATCTCCTTTTCTGTCTCGCCCTCGCGCGGGATGGGAACCTTCTTCGGCCGTCCTCGTCCACCAAGCTTCTCAGTCCTTGGCCAGGGAGGCTTGGCTCGAAATGGAGAAGGCAAGCGCGGTCGTCCTGGCCTGGCCTTCGGTCTAGACTCGTCGTCCTCTTCCCCGTCACCACTTTCGGACTCGGACATGTGTTGTAAACCGGCGAGGCGTGAGTTGTGTAGGATACTAAGTGTCTCGTCGAGCTTCGTGAGGATGCGTCTGGTCGCAGGACGGAGCAATGCGTAGGACCGTTCATCATCGAGAGACAGCACCGGGGTATATGTTGGTGATGGTGCTCGCGGCTTGGACGTGTCCTCCTCAGAACTGTCTTCCTCAGACGTACCCTCCTCAGACGTGCCCTGCTCGGACGTGCCCTGCTCGGATGTGCCCTCCCCTGACGTCTCCTTATCTGACGTCTTCTTATCTGAACCCTCTTGCTCTGATGCGTCCTCAGATGTGCCCTCCTCTGATGAGCCCTCTTTCGATGCATCTTCTTCTGATGCGTCTTCTTCGGATGCGCCTTCTTCGGATGCGTCTTCTTCGGACGCCTCATTCTCTGATGTCTGCTGCTCTGACACCTTCTCTTCCGGTCCCTCCGATTCCTCCTCTCCAGATCCCTCTTCTTCTGACTCCTTCTCTTCTGACCCCTCCTCTTCAGATCCTTCTCGTTCTGAGCCCTCTTGTCCTGACTCCTCTTCTGAGGCATCGGTCTGGTAGTCCACCATTGTCGCCTCAACCGATTCGACACCCTCTGCTCCTTTGCCCAGATTTCGCCGCTTGAACTTCTCCTTGGCATATCTCAGAATAGTAGCAGCTATCTCCTCCTCAAGGTTCTTGCTCGGAAACCCTGCCTCGGGGCGACGAAGTGTGGACGCCTCATGATCGTCCCAGGTCCGCGCTAGCAGTTCGTCGTCGGGCACCTCGTCAGCGCGCAGTGGCCACGCGCTCCACCTATTTCCCGGTGACCATTTTTTGGGATGCTGCCCCTTGGCCTCATCATACTCGTCCTCATCATCCGCATCGTCATTCTCACTGTCATCCTATATCCCATATCGTTAGCCCGCCCTGCATTATTTATTTTCTCTGTATTTCGCCACTACTCACCTGGTCATCATCACCACCACCACCACCACTAGGAAACTTCCTTTTCACCGCAAACGTATTATACAAATGCACCGCGAGGTCCTGCCTGCGCACGCCCTCGAGCGCATGGTACGTGTTGCGGTCGCGCTCCGTGTAGCTCCTCCAGGTGGCCGGGTGGCCCTTCCAGCGGTTGGGGCGCGTCTCGTGCAGCTCCTCCGAGTCGAGCGAGTTGATCTCGTCTGTGTCCTTGTCCCACTCGTAATCTCCGTCTTTGTCTTTTTTGTCGTCCGTTTGGTCTTGGGATGACGACATCATTCTTTATTTAGGGAGGGGGGAGTAGGGGGGGAGTGAGTTTTGTAGGTTGATCAAAACTGGGTTGAGGAGCTCATTGGAGGTTGATGAGGCAGGCGAACCTTGATGTTGGTCGGTCGGTGTGCAGTGTTTGAGTAGTAAGTAAGTGGACGAGGCAAAAGTCTATTTCGCAAGAGGGTGAAATTTTTCAAAATTCTTGGGGGAGCCTGGATTTCCGAAATCCAGAGGTCACAGAATGTGAACATGCATGTCCCGCAGTTTGCCATAATCACGGGCGTCTTTATTGAAGTTGGTGACTTTGGCCAGGTACCGACCTCACTGAAGCAGGAAAATATTTCACAGTGCATACCTTGTTTTTCAGGTTCGTTTTGGGTACTATTCGCACTGTGTTCTTCAACTACTTCCCTGAATCAAGCAAAGAGGGCTGTAATTACAAGTCTCATGAAAATTGTATTTTAACTTGAATTGAAGCTAATAGTGGCATAAAATATATACTTGCCGAAGAAGCGAAATAGAAAGGGGAAAAAAGAGGGGAAAAAGAGGAAAAGGAAAGACAAAAGAAGCATTAAGCGAAGACTCAGTTTGAGGAGCAAAGGGGTGTTCAAACCCGTTGGAAACCGTCATGTGTTGCCACTTCAACAACCAACGGCAAAGCGCCCTAAGTAGCATGCCTACATGGGTATAAAATTTAGAGCGTAGCTGAAGGACCGAGATGGTATTACACCATGTCAAAAAAATGATTAAGGGGTAGCCAATCTGTTAAAGAAGAATGGGGTATCTATCGACAGATGTCATCCAGTAGCTCCAAGTCTAGTTAGTGTACGGCTTCTCATAGGTGTATGTACATATATATTATACAGCTTATTCGGCATCACCAACGACCTCCTCGCACCGATCACACAGCGTGTCTTCTACTGGCGCAACGTAGCGCCAGCACCGGGGACACTTTGGCTGCTTTGGCGGAAGCACCCAAGCAGTGCACTTGGCTCCGTCCAGTTCAAACTCCTCCGAGTATTTCCACTCGCTTTCCGGGACGGCTCCATTGATCTCAACCGACGAAACGACAAACATGGCCTCCAGCTCGTCTTTGTACTTCTCCAGCATAGACAGGCCCTGGCCACTCGGAACTTGGAGCACCACGGAGCACTGCAGCGAGGAGCCCAAGACCTTGCTAACGCGGGCCGGCTCGGACGCCGTCTTGATTGCTGCGAGCGTGCGCAACAAGACGGGCGTGGCAGCGCGGAGCTCTGACTCGTCGCGTACAAGACGGCCGGCGTCGATAAGGGGCGCAGAATAGAGTTGCTGGAGAGGGTGGATAACAGATCTAGACCCGTTGTCAGCTTGCTTTGTCAAACAACAGTTCCGCCTTAGTTAGCTTACGGGTCTTCCTTCAGCCACGTCGGGCTGTGGTTCCAGGCCTCCTCGACCAGGACCGGCGTGATGGGTGCCAGCATTCTCAGGAAACCCATCAGAATAGGCTCCAAAACGCCACCTCCATCGGCACAATACAGCCTATCCTTGAGGGCCTCAAGGTAAAAGGCAGACAGGTCGTTAGTGACCCACCGGTTCAAACTGCTAAACGCCTTGTTGAACTCGTAGTTGTCATAATGCTTGCCTACCTCCTGCATAACGTCCTTTAGATGAATCATGGCGATGTGATCAAGCGCGGTTAGAGGGGATGTCCTGGCGGATACGTGCATGGAGCCGGTCAGCATCTTGACGATAGTGCGGTACTTGATCAGACACTGGTGAATGCCCTTGAGCACTGGCTCGCCAAGGACAATGTCTCGTGTGTAGTCGCTGCTGGCCACCCACAGCCGTAAGGCATCCGGGCCAAGCGCATCCTTGACAACCTGCGCATTTGCTGTCTTCTTCCTGGACTTGAGAGGAGGGAGCAGCGACCCATCCATAACATCGTCTGCCGAGACGACGTTGCCCAGCGACTTGGACATTTTTTTGCCATCTTTGTCTAGCGTGAAACCATGGGTGATCAGCATCTTGAACGGTGACAGCCCTACTGCGGTCGCGTTAGGCGAGGCGTTTTGCTCTACCATCGCTGCCACTCGCGTGAGGAGGCTGGACTGAAACCAGCCACGGTGCTGGTCAGAGCCTTCGAGGTAGACGTCGGCCTGCCTGCCTGTCTGGGTCCAGCTGCTGCCGCTGTCAAACCAGACGTCCATCGTGTCCTTGCCACGCGTGTATCCGGCGTCGCTGTCGAGAGACGCGGGAATCCAGGCCGGATCATCAGGCGTGTCATTCCACCAAGCATCTGTGCCCCTCTCCTGGATGACAGAGATGATGTGATCGATTGTTTCCTCAGTCATGACGGCATCGCCGTTCACATCGTACAGTGCAGGGATTGGCATGCCCCAAGCGCGTTGCCGTGAGATGCACCATTCGCTGCGCCCTTTCACGAAAGACTCAAGCCGGTTCTTGCCGGTTTCGGGGACGAAGCGCACCTCTTCGAGCGCCCCCAGCGCCTGGGCCTTGATGTTGTCGACATCGGCGAACCATTGGGCCGTGGCTCTGACGATAATGGGCTGTTTCGTCCGCCAGTCGTACGGGTACTTGTGTCGATACTCGTGCACATTGAGGACATTGTCACTCATCAACGCGAGCACAGCGGCGCTTCCGCCATCGAGAATGGAAATGCCCTTTAGTCGCTCCGGTTCGTCGGGGTACGCCTCTTCTGTGAAAAGCCCATCATTGTCAACAGGGGCAGACACGGGAATCCCTTTTGAAAGGCACACAAGATAGTCGTCAAACCCATGACCAGGGGCACAGTGAACAAGGCCGCTACCGGATTCATCCGTAACAAAATCGCCATGGATGAACGGCTGAGGAACAGCTGCTGTCCCCTGGAGGGAATTGATGTACTGCAACTGGGTGAGCTGGTCGCCTGTGGCTGTACCGAGGGTTTCAACGGACCCAGCCAGTACCTTGATGACACGCTCCAAGCAGCCCTTCGCCACCAAGAACGCATCATCGCCAACTCGGAGAATATGGTACACTAAGTCGTTGTGTATGGCAATGGCCTTGTTTGCCGGAAGAGTCCACGGCGTGGTTGTCCACACAACTGCATAAAGATTACCCGTGAAGTTCTCCAAGCAGGGGAGGCTGTTGTACTCCCCGGTTATGGGAAATCGAACATAAGCAGCCTTCGACACGTGGTTCTCGTTGTACTCGAGCTCGGCTTCAGCCAGCGCCGTGCCTGACGACGGCGACCAGTAGACGGGCTTGTACTTGCGGTAAACAAGCCCGCGGCTGAGCATGCGTTGAAAAAGACGCAGCTGTCTGATTTCGTACGCCATATCCATGGTCGTCCACCGCTTCTCCCAGTCGCCCATGACGGCGTACGTGCGGAAGCTCTTCATCTGCTGCAGCACTGTCTTGGAGGCGAGCTGGCGCGCCTTTTTGCGGATCGCGCCCGGGGACAACCGCTTGCCCTCTGCGGCCCCGACGGCCTTGAGTTCGATGGGGAGTCCATGGCAGTCCCAGCCCGGAATATAGGATACACGGCGACCTGCGGGAAGTGCGCCGGTCAGCAGGGGGCTCAGGGGCTGGCCATTGGGCTTCGCATCGCACCTTGCTGGACCTTGAGGCGGAGGACAACATCCTTTAGGATCTTGTTGAGGGCGTGTCCGGCATGGAGGCTGCCGTTTGCGTAGGGTGGGCCATCGTGCAGAAGAAACTCGTCGTCAGCAGGGCGATTGGCAGCCTGCCACTTGTAAAAGTCATCGGCGCATCGCTGGATGTACTGGTCTCGATGCTGAGGCTGAGGACGGGGTCTGTATTTGGGTTTGTATGAGCAACAATCGGAAGCAGGGGAGTCAGAATTCGCCTACGGAAATGTTGATTTTGGCAGCCTCAATGTCGTTGCCCAGTTTTTCGACATGGTCTCAGACAACTCATAGTGGGATGACGAGAATAGTCGAGCACACGGGTTGAGATGATGTTCTTGGGCTAAAATTTGGCGACGCGGGAAGCTATAGCGAGGCTGGCCCTGGAAAGCTTAATCCCTGCAAGCCACACCTGCAAGGCTGAGTGACTCCCCTAACTTACACAGTACAGCGAGCCCCGCATTGGACTTGCCGTCTCATTGTTGACTCAACTCACGGTATTGGAGTCCAGTAGTAGCTCTACATTACATCATACAAAAACTTGCCATGGCACCACTACGCCGTTACCTCAGAATCAGCAAATACTCGGTCCTCGAGTGCCGCATCTACCTGGACAACCCAGCGCTCGTACAATCATGGCTCCTCAACCCAAGGGATCCAGTCCTGCCACGAGTCATCAAGAGCGTGCGTCCTCTCGTGTTGCCCAAGCTGCGCGAGGAGAGGGAGCGTGAGCGCAGCAGGAAGAAGAGCAAGAAGCGGAGCATCAAGGATGTCTTGGTAGAGGGTAGGTGCAATCGAATCCAGGTCTCCTGCTCCTGGGCGGCCGCCACAGAGTGGTACAACATTCCGTGAGCAAGACAACCAACTACCAGTTGCATAAACTAAGCACTGCAGATGACTTTGAGGTGTCAATCTTCTTGACGGGGACGGAGACGCGCCATTCACTACTGCACAAACAAAAACACTTCCGCGACAAGGTTCAGACGAAGCTCACGTCCAACTCGTCTAAGCTGATGGGAGAGTCGCGCGAGGCGGCCATCCATGTAGACGACTCTGTATTCCAAGAAACCGCCGAGACAGATGTACCGATACTCAGCGAAGATCAGGACGCTATCGACCTGACCGCCATCCCGGCGATGGATGAAACAACGGCCGCCCCTGGCCCCTCCAATAGGAGCTCAAAACGACGGCGCCGAGGGGGGGCCGGCTCGGAGAGACAGGGGGAGTGGGAGGAGTCGGGAGGCGATGGTCATAATGACGTTGATGTTGAGACCATGGACATCGACTCGGCGAGCGACGATCAGCTGTTTGTGGGCGAGAGCGACAGTGATGACGACGTAGGAGTCGGCCCGCCTCCAAAGCGCCGCAAACAGAAGGTGGCCGCCGCAGGAGGAGACGAACCGGGCGACAAGAAGAAGCTGGCTATGGATATTTCGTACGACGGATTCGCCATCTACGGGCGCGTACTTTGCCTGGTGGTCAAGAGGCGCGACACTAGGAACAGGGGCGGAGCCGCGCCGACAACAAACATTAATAAATCTCAAACCGGCCAGCCAGCCGGCCAGGCCATGATGGAGAACTGGATCACTTCCACCCAGATGCCTGAGGCCGGCGTGATGGATGAGGATGCGCTGTAAAGGGGGTCCGTTCGGGTGAGGCCGGCCGCGGGCGGGCGACCCAACTACCCCGACGCGGGGAACTCTGTCAATGATGGCGGGGAAGCTGGGCGGCGGGCGCAGGTAGGGTTTAGAGCCTATCATTGCTCACTGCCGCACGTAGGGACTGCGCCGCCGCCTGTTTTAACATGTCGGGCCTGATAGCTAGTTGTGTCGCTATCACAAAATTGGTAGACGAGGAACGTAAGGTACTCTTTCCCCTCCGGAACACCGAAAGGGATAGATGGGCATAACTGCGGGATGGCATAACTTTGGGATCAACAGGGGCGTGGAGCATGACGATGTTGGCGCGATAAATTCAAGATGGTTGCCCAGATCAGAGGTTCGTTCTGAGCCCGCCCCTCGGAACCGACTGAAGGACCAATCAGTGCGAGACGGCAGGCTACACCAGCGTCAAACGAAACCTCCGCGCCAGCCGCAGCTAAGACCGCCCCCGTCAAACTGGGGGCGATCATTTTTGGAGCGCTCGCTCTTTGACGCCTCGCATATTCGACTTCACTTCGGTAAAATAAGAGAGAAAAAAGGGTACGTCCGTACCACCACATCAGCCAGGTGACCATCTTTCTGGTTCAGTTCCAAGCCCGGCCGCGCAGTCTTGGGAGTCTTGGGAGTCTTGCCCCTTGTCCATCCATCACACCTTGTCACATTGGCCTCGCGAATCGCTCTCCGTGTGATGAAAGACGGCAATATCGATTCTGGGATTGGGGAATACGCTAGAGAGCGCCATGACATAACCACGGGCGCACAGGGGACAAAGCTGAAAGGCCGCTACCACCTCCGCGATCGCCACGAACGCCTTGGGAATCTGTCTGTGCTCTCAACATTGCGAGGCGCCCACACAGATGGGCACATCCCAAAAGCCTCAATGCATCAAGCAACCACCGACATGCATCTCTTGGTTCCAAGGGAGGCCAGCGATCGATAGACCAGTTCAGCCGGCTGGCTGTGCCTCGACGGCCCATTTCTGGGAACCACCTTCAAGCCACGGCGAATAAATTGGCCGTTGTAACACGAACTTGTCTCCGATCAGGCCAGTTTGGGCAGCCACAACAGGACACACGGCGGATGCCGAGAGCGGGCGAAGGCTAGAGTATGTAGGTCGGCTTGTGATCAGCACACCCTCGTCTAAGGAAAAATCCCTGGACTTGTTGAGTTTGGCATCGAGAAGAAGAGCAAAGAAAAATCCCAAGCAGCCCCAGTCCCGCCCCCTGGGAGGCATGACTATACCAAAGTTTTATCCTGGACGGCAATCTTGCCTACGGACGGAGCCAGGAATAACACACAGTGGGTTTTAAATTTACTCAACAGGCCGCTCGATGCCCTGTGCTGCTGAGAAATACCAACCCTACACTTTCATGTATTCCGTACCGGGCCCCAAAGTATACTTGGTACCGCTACTTTCGAGACCAACCTCAAGCGGTCCGCTTCGGGAACCCCCACACGAACCGAGACAAGAGATGGTCGCAAGGAAATCAAAAATCTATCAATTCCCAAGAAACTGATTTTCGGCAGAATTGTTAAACATGAAGAGAGATAGATGATCCTGAACCTCGGCTTTCCCTATTCGACCTGATCTCTTGTATAGTATGTATAGTTGCCTATCAATGCCCAAGACAGAAGGCGTCCATTTACCTCATATCTAGCCGTGCTTATGGGCTGATTGATGATTGTTTGTTCCATTGTTGAGCAGCAGCAGCAGCACGCCGGGCCGCAGCGAATGCGGCCTTGGCCTCTGGGCCTAAATTAGGGTCCGTTCGTTACGTTGTCATTATTGTTTCTTTCCTTGTTTCCGGAAGGATCTCCACACTTGGGCAGAAAGAAGTACAGATCTCCTATGTTCGGCAGGACTTGCTACTGCAAGGAGGGTATGAGCAATTCTACGTGCAGCGAGCAGACCAGAAGAAAAAAACCCCTGATTATTGTCGGGCTTCGCTTCTGGGTTTTTTTTTCTCTTTCGGTTGTCCCCCCTTTTCATACTTTGTAATCTCTTTTCTTGATGGCTAGCTACATTTCAGCTGTAAGTGAAAAAGAAAAAAAAAACCTGGTTTCTGCATTCTCTCTCTCCCTTGCCAGAAATATTTGAATTTTGTGGCAAGGAGTGGCTGACCTCGACGTTACCTGGGATGTGCTGCAAGCGATTCCCAAAATGGCCGTTTGCAGCGATCGCCAGGGGTTGCGCATCGACCACAACTGTTTTTCCCACGTGCGGGCAAGGATTGTTGTCAGCTTTTGGCGTGGGGCTTCGGGTTTGCTGGGAAGGGTGGAGTTTTTCCTTTTGTGGTGAAGGGGGGACCTCGGCGTCTTCGGCTGTGCTCTGCCCTTTTTTCTTCCATCTCCTTTTGCGTGCACGGGCTGGCTAGGGCGCTGAGGGGGGAGGGGAAAGAGGCGTTTCAAGATTTTCAATCAATTCTTGTTTTCTGATTGGTCGTGGAGCGAACACCAAAGCCACAACTTTGGGATGGCCCCTGAAAAAAGGAAAAAGAAAAAAAGATTCGCCGAAACTGGGGTTCACTTTCGGGCGGCCGCTTGTGTAGTGCTCGTTTGTTGACTACGTTCACAGCTGAAATCTCAATATCTCGGGAGGAAGCTTGTTCACTTCATTGTGAGTGCTTTGGGGACGGTCGCATCCGCATTCATGATCCCAACTCCCAAAAAGAATTTCCAAACTCTCTCTCTCTCTTGACCGCCTTGGGCCTAGACGCCACATCATGGCATTCATCTCCGCCGCCCCAGGTATCTGTAATCAATCGCACCATTGTCCCGGCATCTTCCTGATGGTCAGCACATTGAGCAAGGAAGGGGGCTCTTTACGCGTGGCTGTCTTCCGCCGCGCTTTCCGACGAGTGACCGATGTGCCGAAAGAGAGAAACGGAGTGTCACTCATGTCACTCATGTTCCTCTACCCACCACCTCGAATGCGCTTGCAAGGTAGGTAGAGTAGGTACTCTATCCCTTGCAGCTTGGTCTAGCATGCGGGGGTTTTCCCTGGGGTGGATGATGATGGCAGAGAACCAGATGGGTAGTTTGCTCCCTCCCTTTCCTCTTGGTTCCGGATCCTGAATGACTGCAAGCAACAAAGTGTGAGTGAGCGGCAGACGGCGGCGATAACACAACGTCTGTGTCCGTCCCCCCCAGCCAGCCTCAGAGCTCCCCCGCTCCCACCTGAGCATGTATGCCCGGTGCAGTCAGATGGCGCAGTCTCAATTTATGGAAGCAGCAGGCTGTGCATATGGAGTTGCGCAATCAGAACTGCGTTGGGATGCGGCAGGCCGGAGTGTCGGAGCTCGTGGGCGATGGGATTGGTCTGGCGAGCTCTTACATGTGTCCCAACGGAGCTCGTAGGGCTGCTCAACGTGCAGGCTTGGGCGCCCTTCACACCACTATGAGCGTGGAGATAGTACACATCCCTGAAAGAGAAGTCCTTCGCCCTTGAAGTGCGTGTGTTCTTTGTGTAGGCGTGAGACATGTCACATTTTGTTATCAGTGACGCCTTGTTCGAAAAGAAGAAAAAAAAACGAGGAGGGGGCTCACCTCACGAGAGACGGTTGCCTTGTTAATACCATCTCACTCGTTTCGGCAAATCGCTCACCGACTTCTTTCTCAACCACACACATTTTTTCACGAGCCATCATGTCCCCCGTCCATCGAATACGGGGGCCCGTGTTTGCGGAGGTTGAGTGAGTTTCACATTGCACGACATCAAGGCACGAGATCTCGATGGTATCAGCAGACTTGCCTCGTCTCTCGTCATTTCTCGTCTAAGCGAGTCGCGAAGGAGCGGGTCGTTTGGCTGGTGAACCATGTTAAACCGGCGGTGTGATGTTTTCTGTGTGAATGAACGAGAAGGAAGAGCCTCGGGTCAAGCAAGCTTGGTTTTTGACAGGCTTCTTCCATGCTTTCTGGAAGCCTGTTTCGCGAACGACAGACCTGGCAGTGGCAAGCTGTGTCAGTTTGCGACGGCCTGCGTCGAGCCGAGGAACCAATCCCATCCCACGCCAACCCTGCGCGGTTGACGGTTTGTGTCAGAGATAGTCAACCTGGAGATCAGATGACCATATGCCCTGTCGGCACAATCTGGGAAGGTCGACCAATTATTAATCAGGGAAGCTTTCAAAAGGTACGAATACCGGTACCGTAGAAACACAAGAAGCAGGTAGATTGTGGAGGAGCTGGAGGATTCGAGCCGAACAACAAACGAGCCGTGACCCGCAGTGCTTGCTAGGGACGACGACGACTTTCTCTTGTGATTATTGTCAGTGCGCAAAGCTCCAAGCCAAATGATTACGAACGGGATTAACGGGATTCGGGTGTTGGAGGGTTATTCTAACCCTGCCCCCTTTTTCTTTCAAGGGAACGTTTAGGCTTCCGTTTGATGGCAGCTTCCACCGTGCTTGCGAGAATTCAACAGACAGCCGTATCGTCTTCCACGTGCTTTTCCAGCACCCCCCTGGGCACCTGTCGTGGAGAGGACAAGCAAATGCCGAACAGCTGTTATCGACAGCGAAACAGTGGATGCGGCGCGTCAGAGGGGTGTCCTGGAGAGAAAGCGAGAGCAGCAGTGGAGGCGAGGGTTGTGTCATCCCTGCCCTGGGGCCAATTGGCCCGCGCCTCCCCGAAGTTCGAACTGCTTTTGGTGCGGGTTCCAAGCTGCTGGGTCATGCACGGGTCACACTAAGCTCAGCCCATGAACCGTTTTTTGGAGCATGGCGTTTTTTCATTCTAATCTCACACAAAGGGTTTAGAGAGACACACAAGAAGTCAAGTCGACAAAAGGAGAATCGCCCCGCCTTCCCGGAGCTGGGGAAATAACTCCAAGACTATTGATGGATGGGGCCGAGAATACTGCCTTGCGCTTTTTCTTTCATTGTCTCCGACATGTCTTTGCACGGGGTTCTCGATTTAGTCTTATCAATGGCCCATCTGTCTCGGAAGCAGTGGGGTATAAAAATAATCTCGATACTGGGATGGGATAGCTGGATGATGTGGTGGTGGGTCGGGGGTGTTTTGCCAGTGACAATTCCATCGGACTTGCAGATTTGGAGACAGGTTGAAGGAATGCGAGCCTTCCATTGTTGTCTCTGTAACAAGACAAGAGGTCATGCCTGTCATCGTTTAATATCAAACGGCAATTACCTACGTACTAGAATACGGCGAGAGAGAAAGCTTACGAAAGGTATAGTATAGTATGCTATATAGTGAGCGGTTATATTGCATGTATGTACTGTAGAATATGTAATAAGCTGCTGACAGGTGCGGATGTCGTCCACGTCAACTTTCCATCTCTTCCATCTCACATGTAATAATTAATGCCTCGAGATTTCTTGATGGCTGCCGTCAGCAGACTAAAACTGTGCCTCCTTCAGCACCCGCCCCCGCCTCCAGCTTCCCAATTAGCAGCCTCACGATCGCTTTAATGATAATGCTACTTGCCAAAAATACACAGATACTTGTCTGCGTGCTGGCGTGGTATCCGCATGCACTCGTATGGCGAGGGGGTTTTGGTAGCCGCCAACACCACACCTCCAAGCAGGTCTCTAAAGTTCAGGTCTGTGAGTTCTGTGATGAAAGCGCGCCAGCGGGCGGTAAGCGCTGGACGGGCGGGCGGCTCGTGCCCATCCATGGATGATGGGCCTGAGCACCGTGCGATCGGTACAGGCGGTCGGGTACGGAGTACCTGAGTGCAAAGCGGCAGAACAGTGGGGCGTCTTCAATTTAGCCCTTGTCCCAAAGTCTCACAGAACTCTCTGCTGCGCGCTCATTTCTGCGGCGACAGGCGTGATGAGCAGCGATGCAATCTTCCTTCAGCGCATCAGCCCATCAGCGTATCAGCGGGCTTTGCTACTTTGTCGATGACCGAGGTTGCGAGGGCCGTTGTCTCGCGCCTGACTCTCTTTCATGCTGTTTGTTATCTTGCATCTTACACGTCATATTTTCCCTTTTGGCTTTCTTTCTGTCTTCATACCTCTATCTCAAAGAGGCCCGAGCTGTTTCATCCTAATTCCTCTTGGAATGGAAATCTCGATGCTGCTGACATGACCATGGACACCGGTACCGACGAGCCTGACTCCTGTCCGGCGAACAGAGGCAGATCCTTGTCTGGCACATTCGTATACTACCTTTACCTCTTGAGTAGCTCCGGAAAGTGCCAGCGCATCGTGAGTCATGGGGTTTCCCAGACTCAACACAACAACGTGGCTGTTGTTAGTGGTGGGGTTGGAACGCCGCGGGTTCCCGCAATGGGAAAGCAAGTCTAGTAGAGAGTAATCTCCCAATGCCCGTCTGACCTCGTCGTCAATCTATTCCGGCGAGTGCCATTGTTTGCAGTTTGTGGTGCAGCGGGGTGTTGCGGGGAAAGGGATAGCCTTGCGACGTCGACAACCTTGGGGCTTGCAGGCTTGCAGCAAGCACCCTTTTCCTTTTCGGTCAAGCAGTCCAATCGAGATGCGCGCTGTCAGCCCCCGTTCCTGGACGGGCCAAGCTGCCCAGGTCTCCGTATCATGGCTCAAGCAAGAAAGCAGAGGTTGAAGAGGGTGTGGACTCTTGGGCCGGCCCTCTCTGGTTCCAGCGGTCAGGACACAGGGGCGTTATTCCCGTTCCGCTCCTCCAAGTCAGCAACCGCCCAGAATGAGGCTGGTTCAAGACAAGAAGAAAATGGTCCGGCCGGCGATAGCTTCTTGTCCGGAGTGTTGTCAACGCTGATGAGAAACGCAGCTGCGCTGGTCGTCGGCATCTCCGGCGGGCCACGCCCTGGAGTAAGAAGACCGAGTGCAGCTGGCAGAGACACACCCCTTTGTCAGCCTCACCCCGAAAGCCGAGGGCCAAGCACTGCGGCGCCCGAACAGCCCTGAAGCCGGCAGGGTATAAACAATAGGAATCTCGGCCCTTTGGAGCAAAGGAGAAAAAAAGAAACCACAATTGCGGAGGGGGGACGCCACACCCAGCTATCAATTGCTTCTTCCACGGATATCCGCGGGCTGGAACAATAACGACGACGCCAACAAAGGGATGATGTGATCACTGATCAGGAGCGCGAACTGGCATCGGATCATGCCATGGTCGCCAAAACATGCATTTGTGATTCATCATACGAACGCGGCGAGCCTCATCCCAATGAGCAGGTAGAGTTACGTGTACTTCTCTTTTGTTCCAAGCCACAGACTGTAAGATCATAAGATGGAAGGAGGGGTGGACGACGGCTTCGTGTGTCTGTGAAGCTCACTCACACACACACACATACCTTGGATACGAGGCAGGGGTCTGTTCATGAGCCACGGAACAGAGGACGACACACACAGAGGCACTGGAAAGAGGAACGAAGGGTCGCAATGGAGGGCAGCTGACCACAGACATACATCCACCTCCTCAGAGGCCCCTGAATGACCGTCATTGTCTCGGCCACAGAGCATACCAGAGAAGCTTCCGCAGCACATCTTCTCAAACAGGCAAGAAAAGTCAATCTTGAAGAGGGTTTCGGGTAAAGTCCCCCAGACCACCAGTTTCAACAAACTAAAATCACCGAAAACAATTGGAAATGCTCAAGGAAAACAAATCTCTTGGGCCGTGTGTCCCCTCTATGCGGCTCCTATGCGGCAGCGGTCTAGGCCCCTGAGTCCTGAGATTTGTGCCGGTGGACAAGGAACTCAAATTTTCCAGCCCTGAAATCTGAAATGAAGTCAAAATCTTCTTCCCCCAGGCCCACTTCCCCTAGAGTGGATTCCTTTTCCTCACACGTTCAATGCCTCGAGAATTCTAATAATGTTGAAATTGGCGGTGGGGAACTCGGGACCTTCCACGAGGCTTCTACGCAGGAAGCGCAGCAGCGCAGGGTGCAGCGCTGCACAGTGAACCCACCACTGCCGTGCTAAATTTGCATTTGCATGTCTTTCATGTCCACCACAAGGAGAGATCGCCCTTCAGCTCGCTGTGGGACGCCCTTTCGGGAGACCTACCTAATACGTAGGGCATGCACAATACGTATGCGCTCAGCACTCAGCACTGAGGAGCTGGGAACTGGGGAGAACTCGCCGAGCGCAGTATTGCGGGCGCTTCCGTTTGTGCTCGGCTGGGCCCTGGCAGTTGCCCGGTTGCGGGCGTATGCTACTGAGTAGCCCCTGGGAGGGGTGGAGGGGGGTCGCGCCCAAGACTTGAACCATGAACCTCAACGATGATGCCCAACCGCCGGCGCGAATCGCCGAAGCTGGAAACCTTGACACCTTTGACAACTTCGGACGGTGTGCAAGCACCCGCGGGCATTGGCCCTGAGCTGCCGACGACTGGAGACGCGGATGCCAACTGGAGGCACCAAAAAGGTGCGCACTGGCAAAAGGGCCGCCAGTCTGGCCGTCATGGATAGGTAGATGCAATGCAAACCGAATTCAACAGAGGGGTCGACTCGACCGCTATTTTCAGGCGTCCTATTTCCAACTTTCAGGCGTCGGCGCTGAACTGCGTAGAACTTCTGTCCTTGTGGCCGAGGAGCACGGTACGGGTGGCAGGTACAGTACAAAGCCCGTGGCTCCGACCAGGGGGTAGGCGGTATGAACGACCAGGGGCCCCCCTGTTGAGCTGCTGTGTTTCATTATTTTGCGGTGGACACTCCAGACCAGGCGACCTTAAGTCCCAATTGCTGCCAAGACCTGGCTGCGTCACCGCAACTTCGCTGGTGGACCTGGTACCAGGTACTTTCCTGGTGGTCTGCGCAACTTTGGCTTTGTATCTCGCTCAGCGCGTTTTGGCGGTCAGCCGGCTGCCTCCCATGTACCCGCCACCCGCGCCTTGTACAGTACCGCGAACAGTCATACCAGCCAGGTACCAACTCTGCGCCCCACAAGTCCTGGCACCAAGTCACTTACAGCCCTGTCTGGTGAACGTGCTATTTCCTTGCCTGGCAAAGAGTGCAATCTTGAGGTTCATCAATCCGTCGGCCGACTTGCTTCCTACATAAGGCAGCCTTCCCTCTTCTCACCCCGTCCTGGCCCGACCTGCTCGAACCATCATCAGACCAAAGACGAACGGCACATCGGCTCACTCATCATCAGCATCAGCATCAACATCAGCATCAGGCAAACGACATTCACCTCGCCTATACAACTACTTGTCAACTCGCCCTCTTGCTCTCCACCTCCACTTACACCTCAACCAACAGCCTTGGCCAACCTCTCTCGGCCCGCATCGACATATTGGCTTTTAGCCTTCTCACGCTGGATACCCTACGTTCCCGAGCAATCAGCACGCTGGCTTCCCCGGCCCTTCACCGACGGTCTCGCCTCTCCATCAGCATGCCTGCCCAACGCCCCTCGCAGCTTCCTCCGTGCCCCGGCCCGCCGCCGAGTCGGCCTCTGCCCCCTCTTCCCAAGAGAGGGTAAGGGTTACGAACGAACCTTGAACCTCAAGAACCGACGCCTCTACACGTCTCCTTGTTACTATCATATCATTATGTCGCCAGGTCTTCACATCCTTGGATTGTGACGGCCGCACGCTTCAACATACATCGCCGGTCCTCGACGCGAGACCGCAGCCGGCCCACCAGCGCATCGGTGTCTCTCCCGTTATTGGTTTCCGACACTTTCATGATCTGCACGCCATTGCGCTTTTGCATGCACAGAACAGCACAGCACAAACACACGACACTCGGCGCCACTGCATCAGCCCCTCTCCCAGCTGACCTCGACTCAGCCGTCGCCAATTGCGGAGGTCGTCTGTGGTTGGCTGATGGCCGCAACCAGCTCCAGCATCTGGGCTGCACGGCAGCATGTTGTCCGACCGTGGCCCTCTTAGCCCGGCCGCCCTTTCATCCAACCACCGCCACGCACCGCTTCTACCACCATCCCACCTTTGTTGGGTGCGTCCCAAGAGCCGGCTCGCGGGGAATTTCAACAACCTCTTTCCGTTTTCACAACCATTTGATTCTTTCTTGGGCACGGAGCCTGCGGGCGCCCTTCGATCTGTACTACTACCTCTACCTCGGATACGGAGTTTTAATCGACTATTTTCATTTTTTTGCTTTGGAGCGATGATATCAAGAAAGGGTTATGAATAATCCATGTGGAACTTTCTATCTCTCGAGGAATCTACTGTACAACAACAAGGAGATCATTGGCACCGGCATAAGAGATATCATGGGCACCGGTGGCCCAGGGAAGCAGAGTTATGATTGACTGCTGTGGAGGACGGAACCTAGGTGGCCGGCCGGACGTGGGGTGAAGCTTTAGACTGATCTCTACGTCGGCTAGGTTCGGGATGAGGTGGCCGCAGCCCGACATGGGCTTCGCGACTACGATACCTTAGCCACACCAGAATACAAACAACCATTAATAAGTCAATATCATAATGTGAGCGCTTTTGTGACCAAACTCTTCGTGGCTTCTGCAACTCTGGTGAAGATTCTCAATGACACCCTGGTTGAAACGTGCTGCACATCATCACTCGCATGCCATAGCCTTGATTTGAGGTGGGGGTCTGATGCCATTGCGACTCTGGGAGAGCCCCGGATCCGCAGTGGTGCGACCATCCCAAAGACAGTTGAATCATGGAATGCGGATTTTCCTGGATCAATATCTACCTCCGGCATCTACGGGGGAAATGAAAGGCCTTTGCTGGGACTAGTTAGGTAGGTTGAAAGGAGGTGCGCGAAACACAGTAGATGTGCCCATTCAGCGACACACATGACTCGAGGAGGGGGAGGGGAATACCCAAGTTATGAAACTGTACAAACAAAGATGAGCCACTGCATCGGCGATCTCATTCCAGTTTCCAGTTTCCAGTTTCCACCGAGTTCATCTTAATTGTGAGTGTGAGTGTGCAATGCCGAGCGGCTGGCCGAAAATCTCAGGCACTCTATCTGTCAGTCAGTGAGTTGCATTGGCGCAGCGGCATGACGGGCGATCGGGCATTAGCCGTCGCCAGTACGCGAGCGAGCAGCACAGCCAAAGCTTTGGTTCAGGTGAGGTAGTGTTGCCTCAACTCCGGGTATTGGCTGGAAACCAAAAAAATTTTTTTGTGTTCTTGAAACCTCCCCTTCTCCATCCTCGTATACTCTATCGCGATGCCGTTACTTTCACGCCGCTTGCTCATCTCGTCTGATTTGACTTGCGCCGCATCCATATTACCCGCGAATTATATACCTCTTGTTTGTGAAAAAGAAATCCGGATGGATCAAATCAATCCATCCATCCATCTTCGTATGCCGACCGGGGGACAGCTGGCACACTTGGACGAATGGAGATACGTACGAGATGAGATGAGGCTCTCATCTGACGGATGGATGGATGGTGCGGGCGGCGGCGGCGGGCACCACTGTAGTCGAAGGAAGAGAGAGAAAATGGAGTGGTACACGTTGTCATTTTTCGTTTGTGATGCAAATGGGCTTTAATACATCCAACTCCACCCCTTATTACCCAGACACCAGACTACAAGGTAATTGTTTGATCTAAAGGAGGCAAGCAAGCAAGGTAACTTGAAAGGGGGGGTGGGTGGTGTGGTGTATGGTGTGTTGTTTGTGACTTTTGTGTGTGTGTCTGTGTGTATAGGAGGAGCCATCATTTGAATTGATTCAATGGTCAATAATGATCAATCACATCATCAACCCGGGCTTCCCGTTCTGTCCGAGCCGACCCAACGCCGAACGTGCCATCCCATCATCGCCGGGGGGCCTTCTTTCCCACCACCACTCCCTCAATCCCGTCTTCTTGAAACCCCTGTTCGGTTTGGTGGGCGGCAGGTGGCCAGACAATTTCCATTTCGTCAGCGGCGTCTCACCGACATTGCGCTACGTAGAGTAGTAGCGGGGCTAAAACTCCGACACACAGCTTTCCTTATCGCTTTTCTTATCGCCACGTGGATTCGTGCCTTCCAAAGTCACGTTGCTTCGCGACCCTGTTTTTTTTGGAGTTGTGGAGTGGAGCCACAATCGGGACACACATCTATCAGCCTCAATTCGTCACTGGAAAGTCGTTCACCATCTCCTTCATCTGCCATCAGCCTACCGAATATAACATTTGTGTTGCTACTTCTACATACTCACCCCTTGGATTGTCCACCGTCAAGCTGCCAATTTTCTCTTTTTTTTTTTTTTTTTTTTTTTTTTTTGCGGCATATAGTCAGGCACTGCCATGGTGCTGGAGCTTCACGTATGGGGGCCGGCCTTTGGCCTGCCATCCATCGACGCCGAGTGTCTGGCTACAATCGCATATCTCGCGCGGACGACGAGTAGCACCGAGTACAGGCTTGTACAAACCAGCCCGTCAGCCGTCCCGACCCGTAAGTACATCCATACACGGCAACCTTGCGAGGCTCATCTGATATTTCTAACGCACTCAACCATCAGACCACCTCCCCGCCTTACACAACCCGTCTACCAACACCTGGATCAGCGGCTTCTCCGCAATCATCTCACACTTGCGATCCTCTTACCTTGCAACAACCTTCCATGACGCCTCCCCCTCACACCATGGCGACAGCACCGCCTACTCCGCCTTCCTAACCGCCCACGCCACACCCCTGGTCTCTCTCTCCCTCTACGTCTCCTCGGCGAACTACTCGGCGACCACCCGGCCCGCCTACAGCGCCATCCTCCCCTTCCCACTCCCATGGACCGAACCCCCCGCCGTCCGCGCATCCATGTCCCTCCGCGCTGCCCACCTGGGCCTCTCGAGCCTAGACACCGACGCCGCCGAGGACATGTCGGCGGCAGAGCAAAAGGCCACCGAGGCCGCAGGGTGGATCCACATTCCCGCGAGCCTGAGCGCGCAACTGAAGCGCAAGAGCGTCAAAGATGCGCTGAGCCCCGAGCAGGCGGCGCGGATCAAGCTGGACGGGCTCGCGCGGGACGTGTTTGATGTGCTCGCGGAGGCGCATTGGAACAACGACGACAACGATATCACGCTGGCGGCGAGGTGTCTGGCGTTTGCGTATTTGTCCCTGATGCTTGTGCCCGACGTGCCCCGGCCGTGGCTGCGGGAGGCGTTGCGCGGGTCGTATCCTGCGCTATGCGAGTTTGTCGAGACATTCAGCGCGGAAACCCTTAGTGAGGAGCTGCCATGGGGAGAGAGTGCAGCGGCCAGCGGCCAGAGCAGTCTCGTAGGCGGGCTAGCTGTTGGCGCGAGATTTACCCAGGGGCTGATTTACGATATCCCTGGGATAGGGGAGGAGTGGCGCCGTTGGTGGGCACGGAGACGAAAGCGCTCTGTTCGAAGGCCTGATGAGGTAGGGATATTGAGAAGAACGCCTGATTTGAGCGCGAGCGGCGCCAACACTCTGTTAGTCTCAGGCGCCGGCATGGCGGCTTTTTTGGCGGTGAATGCCGGCTTCTTTCTGTATAGGAACGGCGCGCCGTCGTTTGGCGCACTGGTGCACTCATGGCAGATGATGCCCCTGGTGGGCGTTGGGCTAAGCAGCTTCGGTGCAGCCGGGGCCATGTTTTCGGGACTGAACAATCAAGTTTAGGACGCCATGTTTCAAGAGCTGTACATCAAGGAGCTGGCTTGCACCACCAAGTGTTTGAAACGGCTTCGCTTTGGGGCATGCTATGTGGTATACAACAGTAGAAAAATGATTCCCCCTCAATGCAAATGTATTTTTATATTCCCGGGTATGTTCATAACCCAATACCCCTTTCCTCCCCAGGTACACTCTCAGTGTATTTCCCCATCTATCTTGCTCCGACATAGGCTTAGTAGCCCAGGGTCACCACGTACGGCGGGCGCCCAGTCCTCTATATCTGCCGGATCTCCTTGCCCACCATCTCAGGCCGCTCCACCTCCCATTCGTCCCGGAGTACGGCGAACGTGAGGTCACAGACCAACAGGCTTAGTCCCAGGTTCCAAACCAAGGTAATGGCGTAGAAGAAGTTGGCGTTGCCACTGCCAGCATAGATCCACAGATAGTAAAAAGACGGACCGAGGAAGGTCGCGTAGAGGATGACGGAGGCTTCGACAAACGTGTACCTCATCAGAGGGAAGACATGCCTATACAGCGGTACGAGGGCCAGAAACAGTGACGTATCACTGATGCTCGGGTACGGCTTGAAGATGGCGAATATACCCAGTAGCAGTGTCAGGACCACCAAGGGCTGCCGCCGGATGCGCACCGACAGTCCGCCCACGTAGCAGGACAGGTGCAGCCAAAATACGGCCAGGAAGAAGGACCGGAACGAGTCAAACATCTCGATGAAGAAGTACCACCAGAGTCCCACGTTGGGTGTCAGGTCCGACAGCGTCAGCTGCACGCCGTATGTTGACGACAGAAACTCCCATGAGCCCGTCATGAAGTACGACATCTGGAACATCGCCGCCAGTACGCCGGCCACGACCAAGATGTTGGTCATAACAAATTGTGCCGCGGATTTGATGGTCCGACTTGAGTGTTGTCTATCGTAGCATAGCAGGAGCAGCGGCGGTAGCAAGAGGAGCGGGTACATGGATAAGTAGGCGGCAAACGAGAGAGCGACCATGGCACTGAATGGTGCGCCTGACACCGCCTTGGCAATGGCGTAGAGGATGGCACATGTCGTGAAGACGCTGGTCGAACGCCCAATGCATGTTGCTATTGTGAACGGGTTGAATAGGAAGCTGGAGGCCGGTCAGAATATTGACCCAATAAAGGGGCCGCGCCCCAGAAGCCTCGACTTACACGGCTGCGACGATGAGGCCGCTCCACCGTTTCTCCCGGCGCGGAGAGCTGAAGAGGGCTGAGGATCCGGCTTCGCCCGAATCAGCAATGATCTGCAGCGCAAGGGCGCTCAGCAGGTCGGCGAGTATATAGAGTTGGTAGGTGCCGAGGGGGAAACTGGAGAAGCTTGGGAACAGCGAGAAGAGCGGGAGGAGGAGGGGTGCCTGGTGGTAAACACCGCCATCGTAGGGAGAGACGTTGTGTTGGTACAGAAAGAGACCCTCTTGTACTAAAACAGCCAGATGTTAGCACAAATAAGTAGAGAGAGGGACAGCCAGAGACCTACGGCGCTTGAAACTTGTGACGGGAGTCGAGATCTCGACGCGCCCCGCCAGGAGGTCAGAGAGACCGGGGAGGAGGTAGAAGATGGCAAGCC
The DNA here is from genome assembly GCA_027569635.1 of Lasiosphaeriaceae sp. G1095. NCBI lineage: Eukaryota > Fungi > Ascomycota > Sordariomycetes > Sordariales > Lasiosphaeriaceae > Lasiosphaeriaceae sp. G1095. The sequence goes on along the minus strand of JAPDFK010000201.1, from coordinate 7,975 downwards.
GGAGGACGACAGCGCCGACTAACAATGCCCTCATCCTCCCCGAGTTTCTTACCTTGGCGCCATCCATTGCTCAATTCGCCATCGCCAGGACATGGGAGAAAGGTGGCGCCCTGAGTTGGAAATTTGGAGATGCCAAATTCGACAACGGTGGAAAGGGAACCGGCTGTTGTCAGCAAGTCAACACATAAACACCTGGCAGCTGCTGCCATGTTGCCTGCCAGCCGGAGCACTAGCGGCTCCAGACAGCCCACAGAAAGCACCCCAGCTCGGTGGCTTGGGTGGGTTATTAGCTTATCTTATCGAACAAGCGGTGAGAGCCGGCATGAAAAGTTGCAGCAAGAAAAAAAGTTGCGATGAGAAGCAAAAAAATGCCCCGCTGGTTTACTGCGTCTACCTCAGCGCTGTGTACCAGCTCATCCGCACCAGAAATAACCCCGACTTCACCTCCCTCCCCCATCTCAGCCTCCACCACCCAATTGAGACGACATGGCGAAAATTAAGAGAAAGGGCCAGACCGGCGCGGCCAAGAACTACATTACGCGCACGCAGGCAGTCAAAAAGCTGCAGCTCAGCCTGCCCGACTTCCGAAAACTCTGCATCTGGAAGGGCATCTACCCGCGCGAGCCCAGGAACAAGAAGAAGGTGTCCAAGTCGTCCACCGCCTCCACCACCTTTTACTACACCAAGGACATCCAGTACCTGCTCCACGAGCCGCTCCTGCAAAAGTTCCGCGACCAGAAGGTGCTCGAGAAGAAGATCTCCAAGGCGCTTGGTAGGGGCGATGTCTCGGACGCTGCCCGTTTCGAGTGCAATGCTGCCCGCCCCGAGAAGACGGGCAAGCCGCGGTACACCCTCAACCACGTCATCCGCGAGCGCTACCCGACCTTTATCGATGCGTTGCGCGACTTGGACGACTGCCTGTCCATGCTCTTCCTCTTCGCCAACCTCCCTTCCACCAGCGCAGTACCCGCCAAGATGATTGCGCGGTGTGAGCGTCTATGCCTCGAGTTTGAGCACTACCTGATCGTCTCGCACGGCCTGCGCAAATCGTTTCTGTCCATCAAGGGCATCTACTACCAGGCCACCATCCAGGGCGAAGACATTTTGTGGCTGGTGCCGTACAAGTTCAACCAGAGGATTGTTGGAGATATCGATTTCAGAATCATGGGTACCTTTGTTGAGTTTTACATGACGCTGCTCAGCTTCGTCAACTACAGGCTGTACACAGGCATTGGGCTGAAGTACCCGCCCAAGTTTGACCAGCTCAAGGACGACCAGGGCGGTGAGCTCGGCGCGTTTGCCCTCGAGGGAGTCAACATCGCGACCGACAGCGCGACCAAGGCCATCGCGAACGGCGAGTCTGAACACGGAGTGGACCCCAAGGTTCAGGCCGAGGTCGATAAGCTGGTGCGTCAGCTGAAGCAGGATGGGTCCAACGTAGACCAGGATATGGAGGATGCCACAGAGGATGTAGATGGCGAGGAGAAGCCCAACGATGCCATCGACAAGTTCGAGCCGATGGCCCCCGGCGGTGACGTCCTGCCCCAGCCTTCCGCCAGCAGTAACGATCCTGCTGAGCTCTTTTCCCAATTCACCTTCTTCCTGTCTCGTGAAACCCCTCGTCAGCCGCTAGAGTTCATCCTCCGGGCCTTTGGCTGCAAGAGGATAGGCTGGGACTCTGTTCTCGGCGAGGGCTCCTTCACCACCGACGAGTCAGACCCGTCGATCACCCACCAGATTGTCGACAGGCCAGTGATTCAGGCCACGACAAACGAGGATGGTGATAGCGAGGACAACCAGACAGCACAGAAGCTCAACCAGAGATATCCCGGGAGAATTTATGTCCAGCCTCAATGGGTCTGGGACTGCGTCAATGATGACGAGCTTAAGAGCCCCGAGCTGTATGCTCCTGGCGCATCGCTCCCCCCGCATCTCAGCCCCTTCGTGCGGAGCACCAACGGACAGTACGATCCTACCCTTCCGCTCGAGGCACAAGAGACCGAGGCCGAGGCTCTCGACGCAGACCTTGCGGACGGGAAAGAGGCAGCGGAGGACGAGGAGGAGGACGAGAACGACATGGAGGTTGGTTCGGCGAACGACGACAGCGAGGAGGAGGACGCGGACGGCTCCGACGACGTCGAGGAGGACGAAGAGGAGACTTCCGAGGACGAGGACGCGACTTTGCAGCGCCAGCGCGAGCTGGAGGCCGAGATCGCGGGCAAGTCGGTGAAGAGCAAGAAAGTGGATGCCAAGACACAGTCGAAGCTCGAGGCGAAGAAGGCGCTGGAGAAGAAGGCGAAGGAAGAGGCCGAGGACTTGGAGCGGGCCAAGGGCATGCTGAGCAAGAAGAAGCGCAAGCTCTTTGAGCAGATGCAGTATACTAACAACAAGAAGAGTGCCGAGGACGTGAAGCTGCGGTCCAAGAGGAGAAAGCTGGAAAAGGAGAAGGCAAAGGCGTAAAATAGCTTGTATTTTCGGGGCTTGTCCATGTAATGAGATACCACGGCCCTTTTTGGGGACCATCATCTTTTTCTCTCTGTGAGATTGATGTCCATTCAGGTATCTACCTAGGTTAGGGTTCTAAATGCAATTTGAGTTTGAAACATATTTTATTTATCTTGCTGTCCGCCCCGTCTCGTATTTACACCTTTCAAACAGACGTCTTGGTCTTGAGGTGGGTTTGCTCTTCGCTTGCAGACCTCTCACATTCCTACTTCTACTTATGGACATAAAGCCTCATTTGTTTTTAATAACGTTGCTCTTCATAGCTGGTGTTCGCGACCCCCGGCTGGGATCGGGAACGGCTTGCTAATGAAGTTCCGGAGTTAAGAAGCGGTGGCCGCATTACACAGAGACAAGCGGCGCCCCGATTCCGGAGGACGCCAGACGTGCTAGTAGAACTAGTCTAGGTTTCAGGACCATTTATGTTTCCTTACAGGGCACACTGTGCTGTTCGATATATATACTGGCTAGACAATTGATCCGTCCAGAATGCGAGTGAGTTCAAGCGTTGTGCAAGATGACCCCTTTTGACCTAACCCTCCGTAGACATCGTCTCGCTATACCAGCAACAATGATGATCATGCCCTTGCCCGGAGTACAAAAACGACAGATGCCGGCTGGAGGTCATGCGTTTACTGTGCCATATTGAATAGACACCATAAGCACCGCGGCATAGCTTGAGAGAAGGTCAGCGGGTGTGTGTAATCATCATTTTATCAAAAGGGATCAAGTTTAGGGGGCATACATATGCTGCAGTTGCTCCCAAGGCCTCGAACGGCTTGGCAGCCATGGCGAACAACACCAGGAGCAAGAAGACGAAGACGAAGACGAAGATCACGATGACGCCAAGCTTCACCTGGAGAGTGTCCAGGGCCTGAAGAATCCAGATCGGCGTGATGAGCATCGACACGCCAATGGTGAGGATCATGGCCGACGCAAAGCCGTTGATCCGTTTGTCTGAGTAGTAGGATACATGGCCGGCGCCGCCGTCGTAATGGGGTGGCTCGTGCTTTCGGAACTTCCACACCGGGAAGTTTCGGAGCCGCAGGGAGTTGTCGATTACCCGACGTAAAGGTGTTTTCTCTTCATGAACGACGCTGACCAGATCGCACTTGTCTAAATAGGTTTGTTCTTCGGGCACAATGGCGGCATAGTCGTGGTTGAAGTGCCAATTCTTGATGTTTTTAACGTTGCGTTCTGGTGCTTGGGAGAGTTTCTTCAGGTCGGTATATTGAAGAAGGATGTCGTCTAGGGGGTGGTCAACTTGTTTATCATAAATAGATAGCATCGACAGGTTTTGGCTCTGGTCTGCTCACTGTATCTCCGTAGTTTCTTGGTAACCAGTTCCAACAACGTTGTACGCTCTTCGATATCATCTCTCAGGGTGCCATTGTTCAAATCGCTGGACTCGCATTTGCTGTGTATTGCGTCGAGCTTATCCAGCTCTTCTTCGAGGACCGCTAATTAGTCCTGTAGCCCAAGTATCACGCGTGTATTTAATGAATCGAAGCGCCGTAGGATTAAGAAGTCGTCGTCAGATGAGATAAATTCGACGTATCCTTTGCAACCGATATACTTCCTGGGCTTTCAACGAGCATGAACAACTCTCACCATCCGTACCTTGCTCACTGTCAGGAGACTTTGAGCAAAGCCTACTTCTCTCTAGCCATTTTATGTGAACTGGTTGAACGACATTGAAATGTGTGATTGGAGAGGAGGAACGGCACCTGCCTGCCTAGAATACCTATCTATATTCTTACGGCGTATTGGTGCGGTATAGCGCGCGGAAAATTACGGGCGTGTTAACTGTTTGCCCCACCACCTTCGATAAGGATTTCTTATCGGGGCCAATCCAAAAATTTGTCTCCAGCAAACTTTGGAATTCCCAGGACGAAGAGACTGGGTTTTGCCTTTACGACAATTCGAGCTAGACGGCATTTTCGTCATGGATATCCTCAAACTCCTCTCTCGAGCCACCAAGCCGAACCCCAAGAAGAACGCACCGGCGGCCTCTGCGACACAGCTCCCCTCGGCCGGATCCGCTCCCAACCCGCAATTATACCACGACCATGTTGGCGCCTCCAGAGGCAAGAAGAGGAAGAGGAAAGGGCAGGCCCAAGGCGACGATGAAGCGCACGACGAGGGGGGTGAGGACCTAAGCGATGTCGACTACTTTGCGCCCAAGCCAGCGCCTGGCGCCGAATTGCCCAGCGCGCCTTCCGCGCAGGCAGAACCCCCCAAGCGCAAGGTCAAGCTGCTCGACGAGGACGAATGCCGCCAGGTCTTCCGATCCCACCGCCTCAAACTCACCGTCCTGTCTAGTCGCGCCGAGAAGGAGACGCCCAAACCCTCCAAGAAAGCCAAGAAGGACAAGAAGGAGAAGGACGCTGCTGCGGCGACCAAGGAAGAGAAGAAGAAGGACGACAAGAAGCAGCAGTTCTTCCCCCAGCCCCTAAACGCCTTCTCCGAGCTTCGGAACGTCTATGGCGTCTCCTCTCAGCTTGTAGACAACATGACGCGGCAGGGCTTCAGAGTGCCCACCGAGGTCCAAATTGCCAGTCTGCCGCTGCTGCTGCATCCCGAGATGGCGCTGAAGAGGACGACCGACGTGACCGATGTGGACCTTACCAGAGGGATCGACTTTCTTGCGGCAGCCCCAACTGGCAGCGGCAAGACGATTAGCTTTTTGATTCCGGCCATCGACGGCATCCTCCAGCGACGAGGCGAGGGCTCAGACGAGCATGTGCTGGAGGCGCTCATCGTGGCGCCGACCAGGGAACTCGCCAGCCAGATCGTGAATGAGGGCAGGAAGCTGGCCCTCGGGACAGGCGTGCGCGTGGTTCTCATGAAGACCTTGCGGCTTGCGGCAGAAGAGACGGAGCTGGAGGTAAAGGCCGATGGCGACGCCGAGGAGGCCAGTGACAACGAGAGCGTGGCCGATGATGCCGCCTCTGGTGAGAGCGCTGAGGAGGATTCCGACGCCGAACACGCAGACAGCAAGGAGGAGAAGGGCCCCAAGCTACCAGCCAAGGTGGACATCCTCGTGACAACGCCCAAGATTCTACTAAATTTCCTGGCGGCAACAAAAGCCAAAGGAAAGAAGACACTACCGACCGTCAGATCCCTCGTCCTCGATGAGGCCGATGTTCTGTTGGACCAGATCTTCCGGCGGCAGACGATGAACATATGGCGGGCCTGCACAAACCCAGATCTTAGCCTCACGTGCTGGTCTGCCACGATCGCGTCCAACATCGAAGCCATCATCGAGCAGCAGCTTCAAAAGAGGGCCCGACGTACAGCCACTACGCAACGACCGCTGGTCCGGCTCGTCGTTGGGCTCAAAGACACAGCCGTGCCTAATATCACACACAAGCTTATCTACACGGCTTCAGAGCAGGGTAAGCTCCTCGGGCTACGGCAGCTCCTCCACCCTGTGTCGAGCGCCGACTCAGGCTCGGCGCTGCGGCCACCTTTCATCGTCTTCACGCAGACGATCGAGCGTGCGCAGGCGCTGCACGACGAGTTGAAGTATGACATCCCCTTAGAGGCAGGCGGGTCGGCACGTGTGGCTGTTTTACATTCGTCCCTTTCGGACTCGATTAGGTCCAAGATCATGGCGCGGTTCCGCGCCGGCGAGGTGTGGGTGCTGATCACGACCGATGTATTAGCAAGAGGCGTCGACTTCGCCGGTATCAACGGCGTAGTCAACTACGACGTGCCGACCTCGGCCGCGGCGTATGTGCACCGCGTGGGCCGCACGGGGCGTGCCGGTCGCGAGGGCGGCGTCGCCATCACCTTCTATACCAAGGATGACATCCCCTTTGTCAAGAGCGTCGCCAACGTCATCGCCATGAGCGAAAAGCAGGCCGGCGGGCAGAAGGAAGGCCAGACCAGCACCGTCCAGAAGTGGCTCCTGGATGCCTTGCCCAAGGTCAAAAAGGAGGACAGGCGCACCCTCAAGGTCAGGGGTGTCGAGTCTCGTCGTACGGGAGGGAAAGCGACTATTACGACTACGAGCGCTTGGCAAAGACGTAGGGATAATAACAAGCGCGGCGCCATTGAGGGCAGCAAGCGCAGGAAGAAGCTGGAGCAGCAAAAGGGGAAGGACGGCGGTGGAAGTGATGGTGAGTGGGGAGGTTTGGATAATTGAGTCTTTAGGAAGGAGGAAGCGTGTTGCGTAATACCCATCCCATCATGCGAGCTGGTTCGGAGAGAGAGAGAGAGATAGAGGGTGAATAAAAAGCATATTTGGAGTGTTATACTTGACGCAATTGCGTATATGTATGTGTGTGAGTAATTATGGAATTCAAGGGAGAAATGTTTACCTCGTATTTGACGCAAGAGCACAAGAGGGGAAATGTAAACTCCACTTGACGATGCTGAAGGAAGTTTTCCGACCGGCCCAAGTCTAAGTTCCGTCTTCGGTTTCAGAGGAGTGGGCGACCAGTTTGTCTCCTTTTCAAGTGCCATATTTGCTACATAGTGACAATTGTATGAGACACTCGACTCACTGACGGAATAGGTACATGTGCTGTTTGTTCCCTAACATCGCCGACAGGATACACGTAAGTCGTAATAATGAATGGATTTGGAGTCAGCAGTTAGAATAGTGCCTGGTTATCGTGTTGGTCGATGTAACCTGATTATAACTGGGAAAGAGCCGAGTTTCGGAATTGACGTGTTCGATTTTGACGAGAAATAAAGAGCATGAGGTAGGTTGTGTCGTAATTTTACATTGGAGGGATGGACGATTTACGCTTGATAAGTTATCTTCGAATGTTTGCTAGTGTCTGAACTGAATTATTGTGATATAAAATCCAAGCAATGAAGAACTTAAAGAGAGGTTAAGCTTGTGTTCTTTACAAGTCTCTACTCCGTTTAGTGGCAAGATTTGTGTCTTGGTAAGGGTAAGAACGCTGATATATATACACCTAGGTACGGAAGCTCAGACCAGAAGAAAGGACCACTCTACTTTATGCTCAGGGGTTCAAATGCCACAGTCTCGGTCTGTGAACAAGGTGCTAAGACCGTTGATGCTCCTAACAAGGCATGTTGAGAAGCCCTGGGTGCCCACGCCAAGGCTCTTCAGGTTCCTGACAAGGCATCGCGAGAGACCTCGAACGCGGTATCAGTCAAGAGTTGTTGAGTCTGCGATGCAAGTGCAGGCCTGTACTGAGGAGGGTGACCCTTTTTTTTTTTTTTACCGGAGTCCCGGTAGCCATCCTTTGCTTATTCGATGAGGATATTTCCGACTTGGGGTGTATTTGGAAATTAAGAAAGATATGGCATTACGTTCAAACCAAATCCTGATACCAACATTCGTATTAAAAACAAGCTCAATTGGTCAGTGTTGGATTGACAGGGTCAATCACGTTAGTCAACAACTATCGCGATAGGTGGTTTGGTTAGCCACGTAGTGGTAGCCAGTGGGTTGTGTGGTGGTTGCATTGATCTATCTTGTTCTTCGTAAGAA